>PVHP010036451.1:0-17911 GCA_004024765.1 Zapus hudsonius | reverse complement strand
CCCAGATGTTTTTGTGTGTCCTTAGCTCCTCACGCTTACACAGGAAGTGCTCTTACCTGCCGACCATCTTCCGCCCAATCTCTGTCTTCCAACTGCCTTATCTCTTCCTGCTACCATCACTGTTGTTGGAATTTATTCTTAGAACCACCTGTCATTTTTATTTAGCAGGCTTTTTCTCTGCTATGTGTTTTTCCTCCTCCCTTGTCTTCCACTGGATTGATATAGAGGTTAGTTTGTTACCTCTGAGTGAATTAGTTCCCTTTCACTCAATCTCTTTGGAAATTGTGATTAATCTTTATTGTCAATTTTACTGGCTTTGGAGTCACCTAGGAGACATGGTGCATCTCTGAGGGTATTTCCAGAGCGCCTTACCTGAGGGGGAAAGACCCACCCTGAATATGGGAAGGACCATCCCATGGGCTGGGATCCTGGAATGAGTAATAGAATTCCCTTCTCTCTGCTTCCTGGTCTTCCAAGAAACAAGGAGTCCCAGTTCCATGGTCCTGCCTCCATGAACTCTTTCTGTCTCTCCTGCCATGGTGGATTATGCCCTCTTAACCCATGAGTCAGAGTAAACCCTCCTTCCCTCACGTTTTTGCCAGATTTTTTTTCACAACCAGGAGAAGAGTGACAACTACGGAATTCTAACACTCAATTTCGCTTTCAGACCAAGTGTTCCAAGTGGACTTAAGGCTTATGAGAACTTGGGATTGTCTGTGGCTAGGACAGGACCAGGTGGTTGACCTGGTTGAGGAGTATTTACTCCCTCGTCCCCTTAGGGAGCCTCATGGGTTGGGTCCTCATTTCACTTCTCATTCTCAGCTGTTCTGAGATCTCTTGTGTTTTCTGAAGCTCTTCCTCTCTTGGTCTCATTGGTGCTGAATCTACCCATCGTTTCTCTGACTTTAATTAATTCTGGCACCCCATGGAGACTAGACTGCTCCTGACCTTGACATGCCTTCTTGCTATGCCTGCTCTTTAGTACTTCTAAAGGTCACAAATAGTTAAGAAGACAGCAGGGATGAGAACTTCAGCTAGCAAATAAAACACAAATAGAAATGTTGGGCCAGTAAACGCAAGTAGTTAGATGCATAATAGTGGAAAGTATCTCAAGTGAATCAAGCAGAAGAAAGAATATTAGGGGGCTGGAGAGATGGCTCAGTGGTTAAGGCACTTGCCTGAAAAGCCTAATGACCTGGATTTGATTCCTCAGTACCCATGTAAAGCAAGATGCACAAAGTGGCTCATGTATCTGGAGTTTGTTTGCAGTGGTTAGAGGCCCTGGTGTGCCCATTCTCTCTCTCTGTCTCTGTCTGTCTCTCTCTGCTTGCAAATAAATAAATAAAAATAAAAGATTGAAAAAAAGAATATCACCTCTGGAAGATATCATAGTCAGCTTCAGTGGCTGGGATAAGCCTCCAAACCAGCACAGTTTACGTGAGGAAGAAGGGCTTTATTTGGAGCTTTAGAGATTAAAGCAGAGAGGAAACCACCAGCAGCGCCTCCTAAAGCCAGCCCACTCCTGCAGTCAAAGAGCAGGATTCCAGGCAGAGCTCAGACCGCTCTCTGCATACCTTAAATTGGAGTTTTAGATCTGCCCTAATCTGCCCACAGACACCTCTTCCAAGTTACAAGCTTTAACAAAACTCCTGACTCTATTGGGAAACATCCATTCAAACTACCACAGAAGACTAGGTTGACGAAATACTACAGTCAACTAGCAATAAAGGAAAAAATCAGGGCTGCAGACATAGCTGAGTGGTTCAGTGCACTTCCTGTGTAAGCATGAGGGCCCCAGGGGGCCTGAAACAGCCTAAGCTTGAATCTCAGATCCCATGTAAACAGCTGTAACCCAGGTCTGCAAAGGGGAGCAGAGGCCAGGGAATTGTGGGTAGAAGAGTCATGGAGCACCTGCTCTGTCCACTGCAGGTGAGCACACCCCAATGCAGACAGGCACGTGGGAAATGTACTTAGGCATATAGTGCACACACTACACGCACACACACACCACATCACACACTTGCATACATATAAGCGAAAGGAAAAGAAGAAAAAAAATGAGATTCCCATGATTTCCAAGGACTTTGGGGTACAATCGAGAGACCAAACCTAGGAGTCTATGGGGTAAAGAAGAAGCTGTGATAGAAACCAAAGGAAGGAATAGAATATCTATTCAATGAAATTATAACAGAAGATGAAAACACCATGTTCTCTCTCATATGTGGATTGTCATAGTCAGCTACAGGCCGCTGGGATGAATCTCCAAACCAGGCACAGTTTATGGGAGGAAACTATTCAAGCTACAGATCCAGAGGAAGTCCCATAAAAGTGAAAGAGGCTGGTCCTCTTTCACAGGTCCAAGCAGAGAGAGAAACCCATCACCAACACCACACACAGAACAGCAAACAGGCAGGAGGGCCAGGGGGTGTGCCAAGAAGAGAATTTCTTCCCCTTTATATAGGCTTAGGGTGGGGTCTTGCAACCCTATCCCAGACTTAATGGCTTCCTGAGTCTCTGGAATTTCCTTCCTGCATGGCCCACACAGGAAAGGATGTTTACTTCTAGCTCCTTTGAGCTTCTTTACATCCTGCCCCCTACTGAGAGGCTGCCTTCCTGTAAAAACATCCTCAGAGACCCACCCAAGATTATTTGAAAGGTCAAGTTGACAACAAAACTTAACCATCACAGGGATCAATCCTAACTTCAAAAAATAGCTTATTAGCGAGAGAAAGACCAAGTTGCCAGGGTTTCCTGCTACTGTAAATACAGACATGGGCGCCACTCTGTGCGTCTGGCTTTATGTGGGTACTGTGGAATTAAATCCAGGCCGTCAGTTTGTTGTTGGTAGGTAGGAATATAATTGTTTCTGCTGTATGTGATATTTTTATTTATTTGAAAAGAGAGAGAGAGAGGGGGGGGAGAGAGAGAGAGAGAGAGAGAGAGAGAGAGAGAGAGAGAGAGGGAGGGAGGGAGGGAGGGAGAGGGCATGCCAGGGGCTCTAGCCATTGCAAACTAACTCCAGACATACGCGCCACCTTGTGCATCTGGCTTTCCGTGGGTACTGGGGAATCGAACTTGGGTCCTTCTGCTTTGCAGGCAAACATCTTAACCGTTAAGCCATCTCTCCAGTCCTGTATGTGATTTTTTAAAAAATTAACTTTATTATAAAGTCTTGTTAATTTTGTCTTGTGGATTCCCTTTAATTTTCTATATGCATAATCACATAGACTTGTTTCTTTCATTTCTGTACATCTCTGGAACTATGTCAGTGCTGGCAGGAAGTGGGACCCTCTCTTGGTCCTTGTCAGACAGGGAACACACCCATTGCTTCTCGAGTGTTTACCCTTCAGTGAAGAAAGTCTGTTTTTGGTTTGCTAACAGGAGATCATGAGTGTGAATGAATTAGGGTCTTCTCAGTACCTTTTCCACATCCCTGTGAGGCTCACAGCAAATTACACTGTTGTCCCCCCTCCCCCCATGAATGAGGCATAAATGACATTGTCCCCCCCTCAGGTTAAATCAACTTTGCAATTCTGGGGTTGATAAACTTAGCCACAGTGCTCTGTCCTTTTCTATAAACTGATACATTCACTTTGTTGATATTTTCATGAGGATTTGTCTTCCACATTATGATTATAATAGGCTTGGAATTCCCCCCCTTTTGGGATCGCTTTCGCAGGGTTTTAGTATAGAAGAGTTTTTCTGGCATCATAAAATGAGTTGGGGATTTTCTTTCCCCTTTGTGTTCTCTGAAAGTTTGTGTAAAATTGGTTTTATATCTTCCTTTAAGAACAGTCACCGGTGACATCTTCTGGCCTTGGGGACATTTTATGGTTTCTTTTGGGATCATTATAGACTCACTGGCAGTTTAGAACTGACACAGTGATATCCTATGTACCCATTCTGGCTAGTTTCCCCCAAAGTAACATTGTACAAAACCACCGTGCCCAGCCAGGAGGTGGCCACTGACACCATGGAGACATTTCCATCCCCTCGAGGGTCTCACGTGCCCTCCCGTAGCCATGCTCAGGTCCTCTCATCCCGTCCTCCTTTCTAACCCCTGACAGCCACCAATCTGCTCTCAATTTCTACAGTTTTGTCATTTAAGGAATGGTATTAGAATGGAATCCGTGGTAGTCAGCTTCCTGTCACTGTGACAACATACCTCAAACAACTTCACAAGAGGAAAGGTTTATATTGGTTCACGATTTCAGTCCGAGGTCATCAGCTCCTTTATTTCTAGGCCTGAGGCACAGCATCATGGGCGTGACCAAGCTGCTCACCTGATCACATGGTCGAGAAGCCAAGAGATGGAGAGAGAGTGAGGAAGGGCAGGGCATGAGATAAGCCTTCTCAGGGCATGTCCTCCCTGACCTACATCTTCCAATAGGCCTCAGCACATACCAATCAGCCATTAGCTGGTAACCAAGCCTCCAGCACTTGGTGCTTTAGATCCCAACTATCCAGTTTAATCACACACACACACACACACACACACACACACACACACACACACACACACACACGTATACAAAAAGGGGTTGGGTTTGTCTGGGAAAATGTGCACATGTGTGCATGTGTTTGTGTGTGGACACACATGTGCATGTCTTTCTCAGTTGCTCTCTGGGACAGGGTCTCTTGATGGACCTTGAGTCAGCTAGTGAACCCCTAGGGATTCCCCATGTCTGCCTCCCTCCCAGAGGTGGGTAACAGCTGCACACCACTGCACCTGCATTGATGTGGATTTTACAGATCCTCACGACTTCACAGTGAGCACTTGGCCCCTGAGCCATCCTCTCAACTCCTCCCGACAGTCCTTGCGGCTCCCTAAGATGACCTTAACCCTGCAGAGTGATCCCAGATTGTGGGTAGCTGGGTGTCATGGTTTGATTGTGGGTGTCCCCCACAAACAAATGAATGTATTCTGATAGATCGATCCTCAGCTGACGGCAATCTGGGTTTTACAACCTCGATGGAGCTGTGTTCTTGGGGGTGGGCTTATGGGGGTTATAAGCCAGCTTCCCCTTGCCAGTGCTTGGCACACCTTCCTGCTGCTGTTTGCAGTGCTGTGGCGGAGGTGATGTCCACCCTCTGCTCATGCCATCGTTTTCCCTGCCAGGCTGGAGTCTCCCCTCGAGTCCGTAAGCCCAATAAACCCATTCCTCCACAAGCTGCTTTTGCTTGGGTTCTTTCTGTGCAGCAACTAGAAAGCTGACCAGAGCACTGGGTCTGCAAGTGTCTGGGGACTGGCCAGGAACATAATCATGTTCTTGCAAACACCTGCCTTTCCTTTTCTCTTAACATGGACACCTTTAGTTCCCTGGCTGGGATGATGCCCCATCTGTAGAGCCTAAAGATTGTGTCACCTGAAACATTTTCCCTGAGACACATGAACACATGTCATTCACCCCAGATGGGGCTCAGACAACAGACCAAAGGACGATTGCCCCAAAACTGGTTTTGGTGAACCAATGAGTATTGGGGTTACTTACTGAGCAGGTGAGGGTTGTTATGGAGCACGGATGACCAGAAAGCCCATCCAGCATGGCTGAGGGCTGGTGAAGCTGCATCTCCTTAGGTGGGAGAGTGTCTCCCAAGCAGTTGGTTAACCTCTATGTCACCCTAGGGAGGGGTCTTGCAACCTCCTCCCCTTGCTGACTTCCAGTGTCTCTTGAGCTCCTTCCTCCCCTCAGGAAAACCGTTACTATACTGTTGACCTCTCTACCTTTTGTAACAACATGGCTCTCTACCCTGAGTTCTTCCAGCCTTGGACCCACTGTGCTGTGTGCCGAGACCGCCTCCCAGGAAGCTCCCTGCCTGTGGCGAACATTCTGGTGTTTCTTGGGTGACCATTTCTTTTGATGTTTCTATTGCAGATGAGCTGCTACCCCTCTGTTCTTCACATGGGCCTTCGAGGTCAGTTTTCTAGTCTGCGTGGTGTGCTCGTGCGGATGTGTCCTTGCAGCAGGGTTGCTGGCCTGGAACACTGGGTGTCCTGCTCTGCCGCTCTTCCGCCTGGTCTCGTTTGGAGCTGGAGCCTCTTTTTTCTCCTTCTGGAGCTTGTGGGACTCCATTGATTCTCAGGTCTCTGCTTCCCTGCAGAACTGGGGTTAGGAGTGCGCATGGGCGCACACAGCTGTTTTACATGCCATCTGGAGATTTGAACTTGGGAAATCTCAGCCCTGCCCCCACCATGCTTGCACAGGGTGCACATCTGACCACTGAACCATCTCTCCAGCCCCTCATCCAAAAAATGTCCCCAGGCACACATTCCTGCATGCACGTTTGCTGGGCCTGGGTGCTGATGGTTCTTCCTGCTGACTTTAGGCTCATGTGGACGAGGCCTGGCTAACGAGACCTTTTTTAGAAAATGATGGGTGAATCAGAGAGTGGATGTGGTTGCGAAGGTGTCCTGGCCAAAGGAGGAGCCAATCTGAGGCGTGAGCTCTCTTCTTGGGCAGGGAACTTGGGCACGTTCACTTGTCACCTGAGTGGCCTCCTTCAGCTGGTCCAGGTGGAACAGGGTATCAGGTGAGACAGAGCTCCTGACCCATTTGGGGCAGGTCCTGGGGGGGCTGCACCTTGGCTACCCCACTCCTCCAAATGTTTCCTGGAGCTCATGGGCACAGGAGAGACGGATTTGTTAGGCACAGTGCTCAGTGCCGGGTCCCCCTCTGAAGGCAGAAAAAGAAGGTGGGGAATCTGCGAGGAAGTGAGGCTTGGAGAGCTGACCACTTAGACTGAAGTAGTCTGTGTTGCTCAGAGCTCTGCTTCTGCTTCTGTTAAGCTGGAGAGTACAGTGACATTTATCTTGTCGAGTTATCATAAGATTTGAAGTGGATGCTTAGGGTGCTCAGTAGTTAAAGTGCTAGCCCACAAAACCTAATGACCCAAGTTCGATTCCCCAGTACCCACATAAAGCCGGATGCACAAAGTGGCACATGCATCTGGAGTTTGTTTGCAGTGGCTGGAGGCCCTGGCCCACTCATTTTCTCTCTGTCTTTCTCTCTGTTTGCAAATGAATAAATAAAAATATTTTTTTAAAAACCATACTCAGGGCTCCAGGAGAGAGGCACTCTGATGTTCATGTCACTTAGGTTCATTTTGTGTGTCAGCGTGGCTGGGCCACCGCTATAAAGTGAGCGCTCACTCACCCTGTCCCTACATCATGGTGTCAGTCCCTGATACCATGGCCTTGGGAAGTGGCACCTTTGGAGGTGGACAAAGGTTTGGAAATGACACCAAGGTCTGCCTACATTAATTCTCTCACAACCACTGACAGACCAGCACCAAAGAAAGGTAATTTTTTCTCAAGTTTTATTGTAAAATCCTCAGAAAAAGAGCATTTACAATGACAATACTTTATGGTAATCTGTGAGTCATCTTTTTTTTTTTGTCAGGTGGTACTGCAAATACATTGTGTGTTCAATACCGTGTCATACAGCAAAATAAACACAAACTTATTTCAAATGCCACATACTGTTACTGTGTTGGTACAAATTTCTACTAAAGTTGATGTATTAAAAATAATTTATATATATTTTATAAATAAGGAAAAATTCACATGTATAATAATTACAGGAGGCCTTTTGAGAAATACTGGTGATTACAGAAAATATATTTTGGAATCTACACAACTGCTCAAAATAATGTAACCTGCCTCAATGTCAGAGATCTGAAGGTTTTCAGAGGTGGGGAAGGGCGAGACTTCCTGGGACAAACAGGGTGTGTGTGTGTGTGTGTGTGTGTGTGTGTGTGTGTGTGTGTGTGTGTGTGACTTCACATTTTGAGAGGCATTCGGCACACGATTGCATGAAACGATGTGTGACTCTTCAGCAAAACTCCATGCCTAGTTTTGCTTCGGATCATTTCACAGGGCCTTCGGAAAGCAGAGCAGTGGTGGGGAGGGATGGGGGAAGCCAGGACAGGGAGGGCGGACAGGCAGTGAGCGTGTGGGTGTGGGACACCACCTCTAGAGGGCGCTCTTAGGGTCTGGGGCAGGCAGCCTATGGCCTGTTTCTCTTACCTCTTTGGAGAAAACCATGCTAGGCAGTGGATGAGGGTTTAGAGTTAGGAAAAGTTCTTATTTTGGAGCTAATGCTGGTTGCCCTTCCTCAGAAGCAAAGCCGTGCTCTTGAAGGGCAGCTGTCTTTGATCCTGCGCTAGTGATCTGATACAGGGTGCGGCGTGGTGGCCAGTCCACAGATACTGCTTTGTGGATCCAGAGCCCTCTAGGGCAGGACCTTGTTCTTTGGGACACACGGGAAATGGATGTTTCCCATGTTCCTCAAATTGGGTTTGGAAAGGTGTGAGAATTGTGACTGTAAAAAACAAAAGCATCCCAAACTCTCATTCTGGCCAAAGAAGCCTATGGATGCTGGACGTTCACTTACACTCTCCCGACATCTTCCATAATTTCACACATTGTGTTGGTCAAATGACATTCCTTGCTGGCTGCCCACGGTGCCAGAAAATATGGAGGGCAAAACTGATGCTTCCTCATCTCCAAGTGTCTGCTGGGTAGCCGATGCCCAGGCTTCCAGGTCTAGGGAGCATACTCGAGTCCTCAAGTGGCTGGCCGGGCAAGTGGAAAGAGTGGGCTGTATACCCTCAGTTACTTGGGGTCTGTAGTCACAGCCTGAGGATGGCGCCAGTGGCTTGTTCCCATTGAATAGTGTAAGCATGTCCGCTTTATGACCTCCACAATTGTGGAGAGAAACCAAGGTAGGTAGTAACTATCTAACACAACTGCTTTGCCCCTATGCCAGGCTGGGGATGAGTCATAGCAGCTGGCCTATGAGTGTTTTCTCCTTTGAATCCCACAGGAAGCTGGAATGCAGGAAGCTCAGTTGCTCCTTGAGTGATGGGAGCTGTCGTGGGGTAACTCACGAGCAGGGTGCTAGGGACCCAGGGAGGGCAAGGAAAGGTTGGGGAGTGTGGGCCCCGAGCACGAGGCAACGCTGAACACCATGGGCCTTCTTCCTGCTGGACAATCTCCTCCTTCCAAAGCAATTTTGACTGGGCTCTTCTGGTCTTCATTTCCTAACGCCATAGATCTGACAGTTAGGGTTTGGGGTACGGTTCTGGGCAGCAAAGGGCTGTGTCCCAGAGGGTGCTGATTACATGTGGAGTGTGACTGGGGCTTCTGGGTGGCTGTCAGGGGACCTCCACATTAGCACTGCAGTCATCCTCCACCACCTGTCTGGCCTCCTGGCCTAGGGGTGGCATGACAGGGTGCTGGGTGTCTGGGAGGAGGATGTGAGGTAGATTGTGGATGCAAAGGAGGGGGAGGGGAGCGGCGTCGGCTCTCCTGGAGGCTTGTTTCTGTGGGGAAGTCTGGAGAGTGGGGTTTGCTCGCGAAGATGGCTCAGCATCCATGGAATTTGAATGAAATGTGTGAAAATGAATTGCCTACACTCTAGCCCCTTGTAGAAAAATATATCCAGAGTGAATCTGTTTCACATCTCAGTTCTGAAATCTTCCTTAGTTCACAGGTTATTGGTCAACAGAAAAATGAGAAGATGGCCATAACAAAGTCAACTCCTGGCTGCTTACCTGAAAGTTGACCTAACAGTTGCCATGTGCCAAGATGGAAGGCCATTCCAGGCTTCCTGCGGGGTTGCAAGCTGTCTTCCAGGGCATCTTTCTGCAGCTGGGAGGCCTTTCCTGCACAGATGAGCAGATGGAGGTGTGTGTGTGGGGGGGGTGGCTGGATGAGGGGTGAAGGGACTGAGCTGCTGTCTCTGGTGACAGTCTCTATGGTCAAAGTACCTGCGGTTTGGTATTAGTAGTTGACCCAAGCCAAGACTCCGGGTCTTCTCTTGCTTTCTTCTGGGGTTCAGGGAAGGTAGCAGGAAGGGTTTGGAAACTGAGTCAGTCTGGGCCAACCCCAGGCCTAGCTGGTTGGGTCAATGATGCTGGGACCATGGCCTCGGCCACATTGAGGGTGGCCTGCTTGAGCCCGAGGGTCACATGCTCACCAGGCAGAAGCTGGACACCTCTCTTCCTACCATCCATGTACGTCGGTGGGGTGGGGGGTGGTGGTGGTTGAACCTGGGACCTTGATGCAGGTTCTGCCCATGTGGACAGAGGGAAAACAGGGGCCTTAATGTCGCCAGGTACAGAGTATTTGTGTTTGTTTTCTGAAAAGCGCTGTTGTATTTTTGTGTTAAAATTACTGATGGAGTTTCTATAACTAGCTTTTCTGGGGATCCTGTTGATAAGCCAATCCCTCTTCAGTAACACAAACTCCTCAGAACAAGCCCTGGCTGGAGTTCCTACGGCAGGCCCCCCTCTCTCCGTGCCATCTTCCACCAGCGGGTTTCAAACTGAGTTCATGAGCTTATTTTCAGCACTGCTGGGAGGAGTGTGGAGTCAGGCAGGGTCTCCCTGCTTCTTCCTGAGCAGATCCTCAGTTTTCATTGTCACAAAGCCATTCATTCGCCTGCTTTGGTGAGTTTACCTCCTAGGCTGGGCTCTAGGCCTGCGAGTTGCTGTTCTCTGGACTGTGTGCTGGTCATTAGGAGAACAGTGAGTGGCAGGTGACTTCCAGGGCCACTCAGAGACAGGGAAGAGTGGAACGGAGAAGATGGTGCAAAAATCAACCCCAGCACTCTCATTGGAATTCAGCTGGCTCTGAATTGGCCTTTGACTTAGGAATCCTGTGTCCATATCCAGGTCCTGGCCTGGTAGTGGGTAGGTGGAGGGAAGCCATACTTCCTCTTTCAGGCTCAGAATCTCTCCTTCTGCCCAGAAGTTCATGAATATTTGAGAATTTTAGTGAAAACATGGGAGTTTGGGAGTAAAAATATTAAGATATCGAGGCAGAACAAAAAAGGGTGACATGTGATCACCAGTACTGCTATTGTGAAGCTGAATGGAGGCCCCTGAGACCAGTGTCCTCAATCTCTCTAACTATGTGTCACCTTTCCGCAAGTCTGAGGGACTTACAGGCACCCTCCTGAGACTGTAGGAGACATGGAAGAGGAGTGGCTGGTATCTGGAGGGGACAGGTGGGCTCCACAGTCCCAAGGGAGTCAGGAGCCGTGTGCACTGAGAGTGACGTCGTCGAGTCCATGTCTGTGTTGGCAGGTGACGGTGGCTAAATTAGCAGAGGTGTCTGGGGTGCACCCCCTCTTTGAACCTCGTGGAACTTGCAGAATGATCCATCATTCAAGCCAGAAAGTGGGTATATTTTGACCACTGACATGGGAAAGAGGGACAGGGGTGTTCTGAGAAGTGTAGGACTCTTTTGCTGGGAGTCTCTGACATAGGAGGTCCTCACAGGGCTGGCTGGACTCTTCCAGGATGGCCCGAGAGCCCACTCCAGGTGGAGACAGGAGGGATTCACCTAGAGCCTTTTGGAGTACGTAGAGTGGACCACAGGTATGAAGACAAACTGAAATGTGCTCTCTGTGCAGAGCTGATGCAGGGACTGAACCACCAGTGCCTGTGCAGAAACACAGCCTCCGGAACCCAGATGGACAACACTCAAGTCCTGTAGCTTTTGACATTGAACCTGGAAGCTGCCTACGTTTGCAAGGCGAACCTATCTTGCCCTGGATCAGGGCCTGGCTAATGAAGTGTCCTTCTATGGATAAAAAGCAGAAAGGCAGGGTTTTTCCTGGTTTCTTGGGATCCCAGCATGGGATTGGAGCAAGGTGACCTGAACTGTCATTGGGGCAACAGCATTGGCAATGGTGTGGGAGGCCTACTGGTGCTCGGATGTCTCCATTATTATTATTTTTGCATGTGGGATATTTTGTACCCTCCCCACCCTAGAGATTTGGCCAAAGGCAGGACCTTGGAGAACATCTCTCTGCTTCCTAGCATCGAAGGTTACAAAACATTTGGTTTAATCAATCCAAAATCTCCAAAATAAAGCAAGTGGTTTCCCATCCCCCACGGTGTCGTACGTCCAAGGATGCACCAGTCAGATGGACAGGAAAGCAAGCAGCTATTGCAGACAAGCAAGTGAGGTCCCCAGCAAGGGCCAGAAGCTGGCCTGTGGGGAGGGACAGCCCTGCTGCGTGTCCACTCCTCAGGGCTCAGCCTGGCCGGGGCTGGTGGGACAGGGCAATGACCATGTGAAGGCAACTGTCAGGAGTGTCAGCCTTGCTTCTGTGGTGTCCCCAGGTGACCAGCGTGCGGCAGGCACAGAAATGACTACACAGCAGGGTGTGTCCTCGTCGTCGTAGCTCAAGGCATCAATCCTACTTCTGAGTGAAAACCCCCCAATCTTGGTGAGCAGCGCCTACCTTACCAGAGCCTTGCAAGGAGACCAGTGTTGAACCACAAAGCGAATACAGGGTTTGTCTTTTGTCTGTGAAAATGTACAGCGCGCCGGCTTGGGGCGGCAGTGTCAGGACAAAGGGGTGCTCCCAGGCCCAGGGCTCCTTCATACCTCGCCCACCCACACCACTGTGGCCGCACCCTTTATGCCGGACACCTCGCACCGAAGTGCATTTTGTCTCCCGTTGATCAGGAACAAGGACTCTTGGGCTGGCGTGAGGAGGTACTGTCCAAACAGCCCGCTGTCCCTCAGGATCCTGCGGGGTCCTCCCCAGGGCCAGGCTGGTCCTGTGGGTGGCTCCTTCAAGGTCTTCAGTGTGCCCATCTTCCCCGTGGACATCTTCAGGAACAGCAGGTCGGGCTCTGTCTCCAGAGTGGCATAGACGTCATACTGATTGCCTTCAGTGAAGGAGTGCTGGAACGCCAAGTCTGAGATGCCCAGGTTTATTTTCACATCGTATAGGGTCTGAATCTCCCCCCGCACAGTGACCTCCTGCACGTGCAGCCGGGGGCTGCTGTGGGAGGTGCTGACGACGAAGCGCCCGTCGGGGGACACGTGGGGGGTGCCCGTGACGTTACTGTTAGGGCCCAGCACAGAGTCTGTGACGCCGTCAATGAGCAGCTGTGGGGCAGTGGAGGTAGGGCCGTCCTGTCGGCACTGGACGAAGAAGTACCCGCCCAGGTGGGTGTGCGCCATGGCCTGGGGCACACAGCCATAGTGCTTCAGGCCGATGGTCTTGAGGGGCATCAGCGTCTCCAGGTCCACTTTGTGGACTGCAGGGTCAGACTTGTTGAAGACGAAGCCAAACCTGGGGGGGGGAGAGAACTGAGGTCAGAAGGTGTCCATAGCTGTCACCTCTCTTCCATGAGAGCATCCTTACCTTTCTCCTTATAACCCTTCAGTGATCAAGTAGCATATTAGGAAGAAATAAATTATCAACCATCTCTGGCCAGATGTGGCTAAGGGGACATGTGTCTGGACTTAGGCTCTCTCTTTTTAGTGTGTTACAGGTGGACATGCACGTGTACGTGTGATGACCAAGGACACCTTTGAGTATCATCGTCGGATGCCATCCACCTTCTCTGAGACAGCCTGTCATTGTTCTGGGGCTCCCCAGTTAGGCTAGATTGGCTGGCCAGCACGAAAGCTTCCTCAGCAACGGGATCACAAATGTGCCACCATGCTCATGCGTGCCAGCCAAGCACTGACCAATGAGAGCTCTCCCTAGCCCCTGGACACCCACTCATCTTCAGGAGTGGCTTTTAAAGGAGGGAGAAAAGACCTTCAGTGCTTCAGCGAGTCACTTCCCTAGCTTGTGTCAGTGAGGGGTCCTGGGCTTGCAGCAGAAGCATGGAGGTAAGGCTGAGAGATGCCTGTCCCACTTGCCTGCCACCAAGACATGACAGGGGACTCTGTGTCTCAGCTGGTCCTTGGACTCTGGTGAGTCAGAATGTGAACACAGACACAGCTGAACAGGGACATTGGGGAAGGAGTGTGTGGGGCAGCCTCTTCTTTGGCATCAGTGATGTGGGTAAGGGACAGATTTTGCCTGGGAGGGGGGTCACATGGCCTGGTGTTGCCCTGATGCTCTATTGGCTGCAGAGCCTGGGGCAAGCTGCTCGGCTCTTAAGCCTCAGGGACTCTCAGGAGGGCAGTGCCTTCCCACACCTGCTGGAGGATCATCTGAGAGAGAGCAGCTCAGATGCTAACTTCTCACATCTGGCCTTTCTGGAATTCCTTGTTGGGGTTTGGAATAGGAAAGACATCTTCCGTAACTTCCTCATGGAAATCTAGATCTCAGAGTGGACAAAATGCTCCAGGCATGTCTATACCCTTAAAGAACCAGAGATCAAAGCTGTGTGCCCATGAAGGCTTAGGAGCTGGGCACTTCTTTGACTATAAGAGATGTTAACAGTGAGGAGTGGGCTCAGGGGGAGCTGTACAAGACAGGTGCTCATTTCTCTGTAAAAGGTGGCTGGGGAGTGGGAGGAAGAGAGAGAAGCAGGTCCCACCGTGGGCATGGCTGCCCCAGGCAGCCAGGCTCACCTGATATGGTTGATGATGAGGTTTGTTGGGGGAATGAAGAAATCCTCCACTCCTGCAAAGGGTGTTCGGATGAGGTGCTCGCCCTGGCCGGCACTGGCCTCGGTGATTACCTGCAAATAGAGCGGGGTTCTTGTGAGGCCCATGGTCATGATCAGAGGGGCTGCTTGGGAAAGAGCTGGTGAACCCTAGTCTCAATGAAGGGTCAGGAACATGCTGTGAGCTGCTTAGGAACATGGGGGGTGGTGGCGGCAAACATCCACCCCTCCTGGGAAGGAAGAGCAGGGACAGGTCACTCCCTCCTTGCTCAGGTCTGTCAGCACTGTAATGCAGAGTGAGGACCTAGGGGGTGGTGTTGGGGTTCCTGAGGGAGAGTCCCAGAAACTGAAGTATCACTCATGGTTCTGAGACAAGCTCTTCCTTGAGCAGGCAATCCCAGTTTCTCCTCCTTCCAGCAAGGGAAAGAGGGAGAGAGCTTGGAATACCAAACATGGTCAGCAGTGGAGTTCCATAGTAGGATGTCAAGCCTGGGATGGTTTGTTGAGTATTTCCATTGCTTGCTGCTTATAGGATGTGGCGACTCCAGAATGGATGACAGGAATCAGGAATCCTTCAAGGCTATCGCCCAGAGTTGCTCTTTAGGATTTAGGTGTCTTGTAGTTAAGCATGCTGGGAAGACCTGCTTTTCATATGCTTCCTTGCTGCCTAAAGTCAAGATACAGGTTCTGGGCATTAGATGCGCATGCTTGCTTCTGTATCCCCTTGGGTGTGCTTTCTTGGTCAGCAGATCTTTTGTGTGTGTCCTAGTGTGCTGTGTCTGAGCAGGGTGTGGGGGGCGCAGCTCAGGACAGAGTGAGGTGATGGGAAATGTTAGGATGAGGGAGGCCCAAGGCAGGAAGCCTATCCCTCTGCCTTCTGCACATGGCTCCTTAGCCTTCAGGTTCTAGGCCGCTGACTACAACCACAGGAAGGGCCTGACAGACCATGGATTAGTTTGGATGAACCAGATCTTCTGGATAGGACAGGAGAGGCAGATCCTGGACCTCTCTGTGTCCAGGGAAGGGAGACAATTTTGTGATCACAATATTGTGTCCATGAACACAGCAGAAAGGATCCAGGTTTCTGCAGCCTGAGGCAGGCCTGCAGGTTAAGGGAAGTCTGCAGAGGGGCCTGCTGGCTTGCACAGCTTGGAGTGCTGGGTGCTTTTGACTTAGGAGTGGGTCTGCCTCTGGCTCTCACTTTCATGACAAAACAAACAGCAGCTGGCCTGCCTCCTCTGGCAGGCTTGAGGTTGGAGTCTCTTCACTGTGGTGGCATTGGGAATGTCGGCTGGCAGAGTGCTGGAGAGGAAGGATGCATGCTGGGATCGCCAGTCTGCGAGCACTTCTGAAGCTGTGTTGAGTTATCTCTCCTGTGATTTTTCTATTTAAAAAGAATGGCCAAATGATATGTCGATGGTGAGTCCATGAGAGAAAAACTCATAGAACTAGGCATTAAGAAAATACCAGCATTAGGAAATAGGATCTTTGAGAGTTTAGGGGGAAAGTGACAGAGAATTCCAAAGCGGCTTACAATCACTGCTTGATACCAGACCTGTCATTTTAGCTTCTAATAGAGATGGAAAATTACAGGCTGTCACCGGTCACTGTCATTCCTGCTTCACCACTCTGATACCATGCACTCAGAGCTTACTTCATCAAAACGCAGTGCCACAGGCCATCGAGCTGATGTGACATGCCAACCTTGTTTCTCTGAATCCCGAGTTCTTTCTTGGCCTGGTCCTTTGTCCTAGTACACGACTGAGCCCACAAACACCCCCAAAATAACTGTAAGGCCTGCAGTTTGCTGTCTCGGTGGGTTCATCTCAGGAGATATCCACAGGTGGCCGAATATCAGATGTCATTTGGTTGTTAGGGTGGGGACGAGAAGGCTGAGTACCCATCTGTCCTGGCCAGTGGACAAAGCCAGTAGAGAAGTTCCCCTAGAGGGCCAGGGAACATGGGATTCCGGGTAGAATTCATCAAGCACTGAAGGCTCAGAACTAGTGCCCGGGAGGGTGAGGAGGGTCCTGCACAGAGGTGTCCACATGTGGTCATGGGAAAAGTTGTTGACCAAATCCCAAAGGCTGGGGATTTAAAAGAGTATTGGGATATTTTTAACTTTTCATAAGTCTACTTGAGAGAGGAAGAGAAGCAGACAGAAAAAGAGTAAGTATGGGCTTTCCAGGGCCTCTTCCCGCCGCAAACCAACTTCAGACCTGTGGGCAACTTTGCGCATCTGGCTTTACATGGGTACTGGAGAATCTAACCCAGGCCACCAGGCTTTGCAAACAAGTGCCCTTGACCCACTGAGCCATCTCTCCATCCCCGACTTTTTATAAATTTAAACAGTGCAGGCACACATAATACCGCAGCAAAGTCCTTGGGCACACCTACGAATGTGGCTTCAGCATCCATTATGGGACACCCAGGGCATGCGTTAAAAGTTGCTTTTTGGCTGGTTGTCAGGGCACCGTGGGTTTACAACTACAATTCCAGCATTTGGGAGGCAGAGGGAAGAGGATTCGCTGAAAGTGTGAGGCCAGCCAGGGACAACAGAGCGAGGCCATTTCACAAAAAATAAAACAAAAATTATCCTTTTGAAGCCTTTGGTTCACAGATTTCAGTTGTCTGTCACCAAGCCTGTGCCTGGTGATATTTTCAGGGGCAATTTTTACAAGTTCTAAGTTCATCATTTTATTATCACTTTATTGCCTGTCTGTTCTCCTTTCTTCTTTTCCTTCCTTCCTTTCTCTAGTAATGGGGATTAGAGCCTTGTACATGTTAGGCAAGCATTCGACCACTCAGCTATTTTTCCAGCCTATATTTATTACTTAAAATATTTTTTTTTCTTTTTAAGACAAGAACTAGCCAAATTGCCCAGGCTGGCCTTGAACTTGCAATCCTCTTGTTTCCCTTCCCAATCCTAAATGGGGTTTTAGCCCTCTATCACCAGGTCTGGCTTTGTGATATTGCTTGTAAATTAGTAATTTCTAGTTTCATTTCTTTCTAAACTCCAACCTGATCATCTATGCCTTTTTAAAAATATTTTATTTATTCATTTTCAAGCAGAGAGAGAGAGAGAGAGAGAGAGAGAGAGAGAGAGAGAGAGAGAGAGAGAGAGAGAGAGCACCAGAGCCACCACCTTGTGGGTCTGGCTTATGTGGGTCCTGGGGAATTGAACCCAGGGCCTTAGGCACTGGAGGCAAGTGCCTTAACCTCTGAGCCATCTCTCCAGCCCATCTATGCCTTTTTTTTTTGAGTCTCATGTCTCTGAACTTCTGACCTTCCTACTTCCATTTCCCAGGTGCTGGGATTACAGGCAGGTGCCACCACACCTGAGGCTTGAACCCAAGGCTCTGAGCATGCAGGGCAAGTACCCTACCAACTGAGCTACATCCCCAGCCCAGTTTTGCTTTTAACAGTTCACTCTGTCATATTTGTAGTAACAGGATATTCATGCTACATCATTCTCTATATGTTTCTGATCTTAGAGAGAATGTCAATTGTGTGTGTGTGTGTGTGTGTGTGTGTGTGT
>PVHP010036450.1:0-17923 GCA_004024765.1 Zapus hudsonius | reverse complement strand
AAGTATTCACCAAGTTTCCATTAATAAAGCCACAGAAGAAGAAATGCAAAGTTTAGCTCGACCCTCCACGTGGCCCACTTGGAGTTCTCACAGGAAAGATCCATGAAACTGCAATCTGCCTCCCAAGGTAACCTGATCAAGGAAAGCCCGAGATCTGCTTTCCATGAAGTCTGTTCACTTGTTCAGGGACTAATCAACTGAAATATGTTTGCTCAAATGGTCTAACTGTAATATTATACAAAAACCTGACCTCCAGCAGACCAGAGAAATGAGTTATGTGTTTGGATGGACAGAAAAGCAGGTGCTCCCATTGCAATAAAACACCAATGCAGAAGGCCCCTTTCACTGAGTCCAGGACGGAAGAGGCAGGGGGAGTAGATACTTCTTGATTATCCATGTGTCAGTTACCTTCTCATTGCTGGGGAAAAACACCCAACCAGAAGCAGCTTATGGGAGGAAAGGGGTTATTTCCACGCAGTTTCAAGGGGAAGTTTCATCATGGTGGGGAAAGCATGGCAGAAGTAGGTAAGCATCATACTGCCACATCAGCAAGAAGGAAGCAGAGAGAGAGTGTGAGCTGAGTGAGGTGGGCTATAACACCCCAAGACCTTCCCCCAGGGACACACCTCCTCCAGCAAGGCTCTGACCTCTGAAAGGCTCCCTGAGCTGGGGGTTAAGTATGAGGCTTAATCACAAACACATGACGCCATGGAGGACATTCCACATTCAAACCACCACAATCCTCTTTCTTTCTTTCTTTCTTTCTTTCTTTCTTTCTTTCTTTCTTTCTTATCCATAAATTAGATACATTGAGTGAGCAAATAATGTGTTGGAGTCCCCAGTTCCCTGATTTCCCTCTTCCCTGTCCCCAATAAACTGGGTATCCTCCCCCGTGCATCGGTCCATGGGGTAGGAGGTTATGGATAGCCTAGGAGTCAACCTGGTTCCACCCCCTTTGTATGTTGTTACTGAGGGGGGCGATGTCTCTGGATATTCTCCTCCACCATGGCTCTTACAATCTTTCCACCCCCTCCTCTGCTCAGTTCCCTGAGTCATGCTGGGGTAAACATAGAGCTAATAGTTCAGACAATCAAAATGATTATCCTGGCAACAGTTTGACATTAAATTCTAGAAAATAAATCTTGTTTGCCTCTACAAATCACTTAAAATTCTCTTCCCACATTGGAAGAAGAGTTTATTTACTTATTGAGACATGGTGTCATTGTAGCTCAGGTTGGCCTCAAATTAGCTATGTAGTAGAGGCTGGTTATGAACTCCCGATACTCCTGACTCCGCTGGCATGATAGGCATGCACTACCACACCTGCCTGGAAGAAACTTTCAACATAAAGAAATCACTAGCAGACACACCAGATATTAATCCAAATATCATCAGTAGACTGTCTCAGGCTGACTCGAAGGCATGGTTCTGCATCTCTCTTTCCAGATCTCTTTTTAAAAAGATGGTCTCCACTCCTGATAAGTACCTGTCAGCCTGTTTAGGTTTCCACCTTTGACCTGAAAAACTGAAGAATAACCAAAAAAAAAAAAAAAAGTAAAGTCCAACCATTAGCCTCAGGCAGAATTCATCTGCATATTGTATCAAGTCTAGAATATTAGCTGGAATAACAAGAAGTCAAAGCTTTTGGAGGCAGTTGGAGGGAGGGAAGGTACAGCAGAAGGAGTGTGGGTGGGAAAAGACAGGGAAGCAATGATCAACATACATTTTGTACATACATAACAATTGCCAAAAAGTTTCAAAAACAGACGTTGGTATCTAATGTGGAAAAGGCTTGGAAATCTGGGCTTCATCTTAAGCAAGGACTTTGCAAGCAGGAAAAATAAAGCTCCGTGTCAATTAACAAGCAAATGTGTGATTTCAAAAGATATTTTTAAAAAAATCTAGAAATGGACAGAGCCCAGGAAATGGACCCAATTCCTCTCTATTCAGATTTTCCAAGTGGTGTTGATTTATTTCAGCCTGACTAGAAAGTGAACAAATTAGCAGCAATGCTACAAAGCAAGGCTGCTATCATCCCAAGTGTTACTCTTGAGATACAGAAAGCAGAGAAAGCCTGCGTGTCTGCCATGCATCTCCGCACACTTCACTTTCTTCCAATGGCACAGACACCCTCTCTGAGGCTGCTACTCACTGCTAATTCTTAAAGACTCCTTTTCAGGGGATGGCAATGTAGCTCAGGCCCTGGATTTAAACCCCAGCATCCAGAGAAATAAAGGCTAACTATTAATATAACCTAGGCTCATTCTTGCATTCCTAGCTGTACATATTTCTTGTTTGTTTGTTTGTCTGTCTGTCTGTCTGTTTGTTTGTTTTTCAAGGCAGGATCCCACTCTAGCTCAGGCTGACCTGGAACTCATCGTGTAGTCTCAGGCTGGCCTTGAACTCACAGCAATCCTACTTCTGCCTCCAGAGTGCTGGGATTAAGGGGTGTGGCACCACGCCCAGCAATTGTCCATATATCTGCTGACAGCTCAGGATGGCTTTTAAATTAAAGACCTCTAAAAATATTTCTCCAACTAAGTTATGTAAATTTCAAAAAGTAGTATTTTTAATGTAAGAAAATTAATGTTTGAAAGTATAAGGAAAATCTTCCAGTAGGCCGACTAAACTGGTAATAAAAATTATTGTTAAAATAACTGTTAGAGCCAGGTGTGGTGGCTCATACCTATAATCCCAGCACTCAGGAAGCTGAGGTCGGATGATCACCATGAGTTTGAAGCCAGCCTGAGCTACAAACTGAATTTCAGGTTAGCCTCAGCTACAAGCTACCTAAAAACGAACAAAAAAATAGATCTTCTGGGGTAAATGACTATTCTCTATTAGCTAATAAACCTGACTGTCACAATTTTTCATCCAAGACAATAAAAAGATACATTTCAAAATTACTTCTTAAAAATAGTCATTCAAAATGACCACAGGAAAACTATTCTAATAATGCTACTTTTACCTGACATTCCCTAATTT
Organism: Zapus hudsonius; assembly: GCA_004024765.1. Taxonomy (NCBI): domain Eukaryota; kingdom Metazoa; phylum Chordata; class Mammalia; order Rodentia; family Dipodidae; genus Zapus; species Zapus hudsonius. The sequence continues at coordinate 14,938 of PVHP010036450.1, read as the reverse complement.
CTGCCTGCTCTGTGTCTTACAACATAAATTCAGAATTTTTCACAGATTTTTTTGATGCCAGATCATTGGTGACTACTTAGGTACTAAAAGAAGTTAGTAGGGACCCAAAAGGACTTTTGACTTCCCTGGGCTCTTAAGAAACTGACTTTTACAAGCTACAACCAAGTTGGCATGCAAGAGGAAATGATTAATTCCTTTGAGTCTTAAAAGGAATAATGGGACAATAGTTTCCTTCAAAAAAAAATCAATTTTGCTAATCCTAAAAGGCTTTCGAGGACAAAATCCTGGGCATCCTTAAGCCATCTGGATCCCCTGAGAGCTGGGGATGTGACTGCTAATTTGCTAAACTCTAAAGCCCATTAGGACTTGAGTAGGGGGACCTACAAACATTTGTGGAAGACCTAAACTACATCAGAGAAAGGAAAACTAAAAGAGATCTGGAGGAAATCTCTAAGTGCAGTGCTGGTATTTAGAAAGAAGGAGCTCAATTCCAGTTATTTTAAGACAGGGTCCATTTGACCTAATTTAGTTAAGGTAGTAAAGTTAAATCTATACGATAAATGTGCAAGAAGCAAGAAAGGAAACTAACTGAAAAAATTAAGAAAATCTTTTTTTAAAAAGTCAGTTTGATTGACTTTCCTAGCATGTTAATTCTTACACATGGCTTATACATGTATGTACAGGTGTGACTGTCCACAGCCATCATCGATACCTATTATTAGGATGCGACATGACACTTTAAACTATTTCTACATGGGTTGAGTATCTACACCTAATCTAAAAATCCAAAATACACAAAGCTCCAAAATCCAAAACTTTTTCAGCACCAATTGACACCACAAGTGGAAAATGCCACAATGACCTCATCTGACCGGCAGATGCCAAAATGTAGAAACACTGGAAATAGGATATAAAATTACTGCTATGTTATAAAGTAATATGAAACACACACACAAAATGTGCTTATATCAGGGTCACTTCTTCAAGCAATCTCATTATGAAAAGTACATATTTCAAAAGCTAAAAAAATCTAAACCACTTCAGCTTCCAAGCATGTTGGATAAGGGAATTCAACCTGAATTAAGATACACACCTCTGAAGAATATGATTGTTGCAAAATATGGTTAATGAGATTTCACTGTCCCCCCCCCTCTTGAAAGACGTTAATGAAAGATTATAATTGTGTCAACCTCCCTGGATACAAGTTCATTTTATCCTTTAATTTTTTTTTTTTTACAAGAGACAAATGACGGTCATTCCAAAAGGTCTTGCAGATGACTTTCTTAGAGATACCACTTCTAAATAACCTGAAATACTATTGAAACTACACAAAGTAATTTTACATGCGTACCTCTTGAGGAAAGCAAATTAGAAGAAAGGAGAGACCCTAAGTGTTGGATTTAATATCTGTCTAGGATTCATATACATTTAACCTATAGGCTCTATCCTCAAGGTCATTTAAACTTTAATCAGCTGAAATGAAATACAGTTCTCCACTGCAAACTCAAAAAGCAACCTGGTTGTTTTTCTAGATAAAGCCACAACATTTTCGACTTCTGAGATGTATGATTAACACCCTACAAATGGGTTTATGTGCCTTAGAGACGACAATGGTGTGTTGTGCTCCCCCTATTGGTGACTATTAAGCATAACAATGAATTCCCTGGAGATTGCCTTTGAAGTGCTGGAGTTCAAAACTAAGCAGGTGATTTTTTTTCCCTTTCTTTTATTTATTATTATTTTTGTGTGTGTGAAGTGAATCCACAATTGTTCAACAAAGCTGCCACATAATGGTCAGATTCCCTCACAACAGGAAAATTTAAAGTCGACAAAAAAATATGCTGAAACCTTGAGACAGTAAACAATGCGGAAAGAAAGCCAAAAGCAGAGAACATCAAGAAACAGCAACATCCTCTAACTAACACAATGGCATGAAATCAATTCCATGTTAATAGCCCTTGAGGGGGTAAGAATGATTTCCCTACCTCCTGTGCCAACGTCAAGCTGTTTCCTAAGGAAACCCTGTAACAGCCATCAACAAGGGCTGGAGAATTCATAAAAGAAATTAAGAAGAAAGAGTTCTATTTATAATTACTTAGAGCCAGGCTCAGAGGGCCTGGCATTTGACACCCCCAAAGTATATGTATAATTACCTAAATTAATCACAGATATTTTATCTGTGTTTCAAATGCTTTGTTCACAAGGAAGCTGGGTGATAAGAGAGGACCACCAAGGGGCGGAGGAGATGGCTCAGCAGTTAAAGGCACTTGCTTGCAAAGCCTGCCAGCTTGGGTTCAATTTCCCACACCCATGGTAAAGCTGTTTGGGGGCCAGAACAGGGTCAGGAGACTCTGTCTCAAAGAAGGTGGAGCACAAACAATTTCTCTGACCTCCACAGATACACAATAAATAAATAAAAGTGAGAGCCAGCGAGGGAGCGACAGAGAGAGAGAGAGAGAGAGAGAGAGAGAGAGAGAGAGAGAGAGAGAGAGAGAGAGAGAGAGAGAGAGAAGGAGGGAGGGAGGGAGGGAGAGAGAGAGAGAGAGAGAGACCAGGACCAAATGGCACAGATCTGCACTTGTCGCTTTCCTAGGAGTGACCTAAATGTCACTGTGGAGTTAAAACTAACAGAAAGTTAAAGTTGTGTAGGATCCCTTGGACGAGTCATGTGTCGGACCTGGAACTTGTGTCGGACCTGGAACTTGGGGCTTTAGGAAAGTGCTTTTAGCCACAGAGTTGGTAAGATGCTTAAGTCTGACTGTGTTTTTACAGTCTCTGGTGCACAGTAGGAGCTCAATATACATTCCATATTATATTACCCAAAAAGAAGCAACTGAGTTGTCACTGAAGTAACTGTCTAGGGCCTAAAATACCATTCCGGGACGATTACAAAGGTCTCAGCGTGTGGAGGCTTCTCCCAAGCACCTCACTTCTTAGGAGGATGAAAGTTCAAAGTGCCCGGTTCTCCACGTCGGACTAGACAGACTCCTTCAATCCCTCGTGGGACTCCCTCCAGGGCAGGGCTGCAGCAGGTACTGTTCTAGTACCCAACACTACTCAGTCCCTCAAACTGTTCTAGTACCCAACACATACTCAGTCCTCCAAACCTCATAGCAACCTTCTGGGCTGGGTACTGTCCCTTCCATTTCCCAGCTAAGGAAACGGGAGTTATTTTCTTCTCCCAAACTGCCCTTGTTGACCCAGATCCATCAGGCTCTACTTTGCCAAGGTCGTGCACGCTAGACACGCGGGTTCCCTGCACTGTGAGTAGCTGGAAGCGAGGCGGGTGCTAATGTTAAGAGCCAGTCTGCAAGCAGATGCAGCTAGCAAACCGTCCAGGGCTTCCAAGTTTGTCTCAACCAAGTGCACGCACGGAAAGTCTTGCAAAGAAGCCGGGAGCGCGGCCGGCCGGGAGGACGCGGGATCTCCGCGGGGTCTGCAGCGCAGGCGAGGACGCGGCCGCTGGAGACCAGGATCGGGGACCCGGAGAACCGGGGACACCCCTGGGACCCGGGGCTGGCATCGGTTAGTGCCATCACGGTTGAGGACAAGCCCACAGCCAGCCTTTCCCAGCCACTGACGCTGTCACGCGCGCCGGGAGGGAAGTGACCAGGCTGGGGACGAGGAGGGGACAGTAGAGAGGAAGAGTGGAGAGCGCGCATCGTCCCACCCGGGAGCATCCATGCGGACCCACGCCACCCTCGTAAGCCCGCGGGTTCCCGGGAGCTGGGAGAGACCCGACACCCACGGCCGCGCGCGACCCGCGGGAGCCCGGGAGGGTGTCAGCGCCCGCCTGCGACCCGGCCGGGGATGGGCAGCGTTGGCACGTACCTGGGAGGCGGTGTGTCCCACGCACAGATCGGTCCCCGGAACACGCGAGGTGGAGGGAAGCGGAGGAAGGCAAGTGTCCCCGCCCAGCGCTCGGGCCGCGGCCACTACGCCATCCGGAGCCGGAGCCGGGGCCGGGCGGCCCGGGGGACTTTCACCTCCGGCCCGGAGCCGAGCGCCGCGCAGCGCAGCGCAGCGCCGGGGGAAATCGGCGCCGGGAAAGTGGCCCCGGGGCTCGGAGAGCAAAACCCGACTTCTTCCTTCTCTCCCTGCCCGCCGGAGGCTCGAGGAGAAGTGTCGCTCAGCGTCCCCGAACCCCACGATGACCCCCCATCGGGCCGGCCCCGCGCCCGCCCTCGCTCGCTCGCTCGCTCGCTCCCTGGCACACGCGCGCGCGGGCGGGGTCGGGCAGGACGCCGCAGCAATCAGCGCGCGGGGGGAAGGGCGCCTGTCCCCACCGGGGGCTCCGGGCCGCCCACAAACTCCTCCTTCTCCTCCCCAGGCCTCCCGCCTCCTCTCTCCTCCCCTTGGCCTCCCCACCCGCTGATGGATGAGCCCCGAGTGGCTGCTCCCGCCTGCGTTTCCCTTAGCGCGAAGGAGCTCCCGGTGCGGCTCGAACTTGGGGCGTCCAGGTTGGGGATGGCGATGGGAGACTCTGTTTCGGTAGGTAGGGAGATAGCTCTGCCCTGCTGGAGCCAGCTGCCTCCTGCTAGATCCTTCAGACCTTCTCTGGAGGTGGTGGGTTTTTATTTTATTTTTTTATTTGCAAGCTGAGGCGTTGGGGGAAAGGGGAGGTCAGGAAAGAGAGAATGAGAATGGGCCCGCCCGGGCCTCTAGCCTCTGCTAATGAACTCCAGACACAAGTGCCACTTTGTGCATCTGGCTTTATGTGGGTACTGAGGACTGGAACTCGAACTTGGGTCGTTATGCTTTGCAGGCAAGTGCCTTAACTGCTGAGCCATCTCTCCAGCCCTGGAGAAGCTTCTTAAAGCATGCATCTGTATCATCATCATCATTTATTAGGAAAGTTATTAGAATCCTATATATTTTTAGAGACACTGAACTATTTCCCACCTCTTTCTCTTGTATCTACACATAGAGAATCCACTCAAATAGAGATCCATTCACAAAGTCTAATGTCATGAGTCCAGTGAATTACTGTGTAAACCTTCTCATTGATGACTTAACAACATGTATTGAACACCAACTGTGAGAGTTTGAGCTAGGCATTGGGAATTTGGACAGGCATAATCCCCGAAAGAATAAAATCCAGCAGCTAGAGTTAGCCTAGGCTGAAAGACACTCTAAATAACTTTTTCTTGACAGCTTCCATAATTATAAACAATAAGCCATGATAATTCCCTCCCCTCCCCCACTTTCTCCTCTCAAATCCAACCTCCATCATATCCCCTCTCTACTCAATTAGTCTCTCTTTTATTTTGAGTTCATCGTCTTTTCCTCCTATTATGAAGGTCTTGTGTAGATAGTGTCAGGCACTGTGAAGTCATGAATATCAAGGCCATTTTGTATCTGAAAGATTGCCTGTAAGTACCTTCCTTTGGTTCTGACATTCTTTCCACCACCTCTTCTCCAATGGACCCTGAGCCTTGGAAGGTGTGACAGAAATGTCTCAGTGCTGAACACTCCACAAGACAGTTTTTTAATTTAAGGCTTAAGATTTTACTAGACCCAAATTACATAATGTTTGTGCCTCAGGTATCAAGTGTTAGTTTCAAGTGCAGACGTGAACACTTGAGCTGGGTGTGAATATTTAATCCCAGATTTAAATGTATCAATCCATGTTCAGGCTTCCTAAATAAAATGGCCTGCCAAGCACGGTATAAAATGCCTATCATCCCAGCTCTCAGCAGGCTGAGGCAGGAGGATTGTGAGTTCTAGGCCAGCCTGGGCTGGACAGCAAGACCCTCTTTCAAAATTAGTTAATTAATTAATTTTTTAATAGAAAAGACAGTAGGTGAAGGCCTTGTCTGTTTTGCAGGGCTGGGGATTGAACCCAGGGCCTTGTACATGTGAAGCAATTGCTCTACCATTAAGCCATGTCCCCAGCTGGAACACTGTCCTTGTCCTGAAACACTGATGGAATGACTGTTTCCAGGCAGCAGGATCCACATTAGTAGCCACTGTCTTGAGCAATGACTCTTTGCCAATCAGGACACTAAAGGTTCTGTACATTGGAACACAACTCTGTAATCCCTTGTAATAAATGGGAAGGCCAGTATTCAAATAAACAGTCATACCTAGAACTCAAGTCCTCGACTACCAGGCTCTACTACTTGTTCCACAACTTTACATACTACATGTTGTTGGGCTTGAAACAAATTCAGATATGGGACTGGAGAGTTGGCTCAACAGTTAAAGGTTCTTTCTTGAAAAGCCTGATGGCCTGGGTTCAATTCCCCAGTACCTATGTAGGCCAGATACACAAAGTGGCACATGCATCTGGAGTTCATTTGCAGTGGCTGGAGGCCCTAACATACCCATATATTCACTCACTTTCTCTCTTTCTCCTTCTCTCTCTCTCCCTCTCTCTGCTTGCGAATAAATAAAAATTCAGATGTGCTTAATTAGATTCAGGAAATGACATAAAAAACACAAGAAATTGTATTAGTATTTATAAAATTAATAATAGCTACAAAGGTATCATCTCTTTAAATCTCTTTCTTTTCTTTTTTATTCTCTTTCTCCTCTCTCTTCTTCTGTGCTTGGGGTTGAACCCAGGACCTTGTACATGCTAGGAAATTACACTACCAGAAAGCTATATTACTAGCCTTCCCCTTCGAGATAGGGTCTTCCAGTGTAGCTCAGGCTGGCCTTCAATTTTAATCCTCCTGCCTCTGCTTCCAGAGAGTTGGAATTATAGGCATGGGACACCACACCTAGCTCCCCTTTTAACTAATGGAAATATCACTAGATTTCTTAAGAGCCAAAGTCTCCCTGATGTGTTGCCATTGAGGACTAGATCCAGTTTCCAGTATTTGCTACTATGTGATACCTGCCTCCTTTTGGTCTGAGGTGGTGTCTTAAATACTTGCTCTGGTCAACTTTTTTTACTTTTCTTTTGTATTATTATTATTATTACAGTTTTAGTAAGTGTACCAAATAGTCTATTCTTTTTTCCAAAATAAATTGTCAACAGAGAGCTGACATAAAAACATGCGCTTTATCTTAATTACACAAGGAATGTTTGACAGCAGAGTCCCAGTGATTGACAGCCTGAATCTCTCACAAGGAACCACCCTCTCCTTTAGGCAAGAACCCACTTTTTCACAATGACTCATACTTCGTGGCATGTCTCCAGATCCTATTGATAACAGACAACTGAGCACATTCTAAATAACCTGTTTGTCATGAACGCCATGTATTAGCTCTACCCTGGTCTCTCCCTGAAAGACTCTGACAACAAACAACAAACAAACAAAAAATCATGTTTCTCTTTTTTAAAAGTTCTAACGTAGAACTTAGCACATGCTTCATACTTTATAAATTTAACTCATTAGACCTTCTAACAAAGTTGTGGGTGTAGCTCAGTTGGTAAAATGCTTGCCTAACTTACATGAAGCCCTGGGTTTGATCTCCAGTATCACATAGATTGTGGTGGTGCACACCTGTAATCCTACCCCTAAGAAGGTGGAGGCAGGAGGATCAGGGGTTCAAGGTCATCTTCAACTACATAGCAAGTTTAAGCTACCTGAGACCATGTCTCAAGAATAAAAACGGGGATGAAGAGATAGTCCCCAATACCTACATGAAGGCAGAGAATGGTGTTCATTCTCTCTCTCTCTCTCGCCAAATAAATGCAAATATATTTTATTAAAAAATTCAAAAACATAAAAATAAGGGCTGGGGAAATGGCTCATTTGTTAAATACATTTGTTTCATAAGCCTATCAACTCAAGTTCAGACCCCCCAGAACCAATATAAAGGCAGACACAAGGTGCCGTACACCCCATGACAGTTTTATTATTATTTCACAATTTGGAAAGCAATGCACAGAGAGGTTGGACAATTGGCCCCAGATCTCACAACCAGTAATGGCAAGTGGCACAGCCAGGTGACAGCCTGACTCCAGAATCCATGTTCTGAACCTATACTTTGTGCTGCTGATAAAAGTGAATCCCTTTCCAACCATGGAAAGAGACTTGATTTGTTAAAGATTAATTCTGCAAAAGGTTCAGAAGATAGAAAGAAGAGTTTGTTTAGGAGAACCATCGCCTTACCACCAACACATAAAAGTAGACTCCTTTCACCCAGTAAAGAGCATTGAATACAGTTAGCCTCACACAGCCAGCATCTTGCAGGCAATTACACAACTACTCTTGAGAATGTGTGACAGAACACGAACCAAATGTTGTTTCAAAATTGTTGGGACAGGATGCTGCTCTACAAACCAGTGTGTGCTCTCATTTTCTGCTCAGCTCTGTTATCATGGGCAGATTTACTCCTTGACTTCTAAAATTCATTCCCAAAGATTCCTGTAAGTGTTTTACATGCCGTCATAATCTAAGGCCAGAACGTACAGCTACATTGTCTACATGGATATCAGAGATTAGAACTGGGTTTTCACTGATGAAAAACGCAGTTGGCAAATTTCAAATTAACAAGAAGTAATTACTCTCTGTTGAGCCCCAACGCAGGGCAGAGTTCCAAACAAATACCTCATGCTGACCTGCAAAATTCCTCAGAGAATTTGGAAGTGAAAATCTCCCTACAACCCTCTCCCCATAATCTCCCACCCTATAACCCCCAGTTCCTGACAACTTGCCATTTCCTGGGGAGCAGGAGCCTTGGATGGAGGTTTGCATAATATACCATCAATTTCCCCTCAACAGTGAGTCTACTGAAGTTGGAAAACTCCATTTCAGAGTGACAGCAAAACCACCTGGGATCTCTGTGGTCCTAACTCCCTGGGGGATGGATGGACAGGGCCTTGTTCTCAAGCTGGGACTCCACCCCACACCCTTCTCCTTATTGAGGAACTCCTCTTCTGTTTCTTCTGTTTGTTTTTGATAGGGTGTTGTATTGAAACTCAGGACAGCTTGCAAAGAGCAAGAAATGAGTGAAAAACCCATTCTTGGACTCAGGGTCTCCTATCCCAGGCTGGCCTTGAAATCGCTATGTAGGTTGAACTTCTGATCCTCCTGCCTCCATTTAATTCCCTGGAATTACAGGTGTGAACCACCATGCTTTGTTTATGGGGTGCTTGGGATCAAGCCCAGTGCTTTCTGCATGCTACCAAGCACTCTACCATAAACTGAGCTACATCCCCAGCCCCAAAGGGTCATTATCTTTTTTTTTTTTTTTTTTTTTTTTTTGTCCATAATGAGTTACAATATTTAGTGGGCAAACAATGAGTTGTTATCCCCAATTCCCCGCTGCCCTCCCCTCCCCACTCTGCTGGATAACCTCCTCCATGGGTCCTCTGGATCAGTCCTTGTGGCAGGGGACCATGGATAGCCTAGTATTCAGCCAGGTTCTCCTGGCCCTAGTATGTTGTTACTGAGGGGTGCCATGCCTCTGGATAGTCTCCCCCACCACGGCTCTCACAATCTTTCCGCCCCCTCTTCGGCTCAGTTCCCTGAGTCGTGGTGGATGAGTATTAAGGCTGCTTTAAGGTTGTGAGCTTAGGGGTCTTTGTGTTGAAAATCGTTGGTTTCTGTCTCACGCTTATCCTGTGTTGATTTAATGGCTGTGGCTGTGGGTCCCTTGTTCATCGCGACATTTCATTATCTTATCAGTATTTGTCTCAATGTAATTTTCTCAAGAATGATTAGGTGATTTTTCCTTTTATAAAGGTAAAATTAAAACAGCCAAACAAGGGACTGGAGAGATAGCTCAATGTTTGGAGGCACTTATTTGCAAAGCCTGCTAACTGGGGTTCAATTCCCTAACAACTACATAAAGCCAGATGCAAAAAAAGTGGTGCAAGCTGATGCAGGAGACCCTGTTCAGCAAATGCACACATGCACACACATACTCACTCAATGCATTTTGTACACAGATGATATTAGTGAAATAGAAACCTACTCCATCCTTGAGACAGGCTTCCTGGCTGGATGTGGTAGCATATGCCTGAACTCCAGCACTCAAGAGGATCACTTATTCAAGGCTAGCTTGGACTGCATAGCCAGGTCTTGAGAGGAAAACAACTTAAACACGTTTCCTCTATAAGCTCTACATTTGACTGTAAGCACCATGAGGACAGAGACTGTCTCCAATTGACTCAGCACTATATTCCCAGCTTCGACTTCTCTTCTAGTGAAGGAAAATTAAAAACTGAGGATTGGCCACTGGTCCATCTGCAAACTTACCTTAACATATGTGGCCCGTATATTAATGTGGATCCATATATATTTAAGGAGGAAGTGATATGTCAATGTCTGCATCCACCAGGTTTCCAATAAACATCAGCATGTGGATGGATGGCTTCATTCCAGAACTAGATATTGAGGGACTGTGAGGATGTGACAACCACTGAGAGAGATGACGCTCTAAGGACTCAACAAGACACAGGCCAACAACTTTGAGTGCTTTAGTCCAGGACTTGGGAGGTAGCAGATAACATCTGACTTGATGGAGTCTGGTGTATTGATGACGTGAGTAAAGCCTGCCCTGGAAGCCCAAGGTTCTAAGATGGGAAGGGGCTTCCTGCCTTGACACAGAGTAGATAAGCAGCTGGTACAAATGGGCCCACTGACTAAACCAGAAATGATCAGGTAGCCATAAAGGTGGAACTAATGTGTAATGCATTTTTATTACTGTATTATATTGGTAGAGACAAAAATTGTCTCCACACTGCTATTACTGTTTATGGAATGTGTTGGCTGTCTTAAGATATTTGAGGCCCAGGTACTAGAAAAGGAGAAACAAGTCCTAAAGGGCTCTGGCTACGCCCCAAGTTAGAGAAAGCAAGGAAGTATTCATTAACTTACACAGTTCCCTTCCTTCCCACTCAGCTCCTCCCCAGAGAGGACAGCTTATCTTCTTCTTTGCCCTGGGTCCCCCACCCTGCACATGGCTTTAAGTTTTCTCTATAGTGTTCATACATCTTCAACAATGTTTTCAAAACTTAAACAAACTAATTGATCATTCCCTGTACTTAAAAACATAAAAAAGCTTCGTAGGGTTTACTGTTTTGTGTATGTGTGTGCATGCATACGTGTGCATAGTGCTAGGGTTCAAACCCAGGTCTCGCCCACGCTACGTGAGCTCTTTACTACTGAGCTATCCCCAGCCATATTTGTGTGTTTTGGTGTTTTTTATGGTATTTATCCTTTCCTTTTATTTCATTTCTTTTGTCTTCACCATTTTTGTTCCTGTGTCTTCACTGACGCCTGTAACAGAAATGACCATGGCCTGGGTGGTTCAAACAGCAAGCATTCATTTCTCACAGTTCTACAGGCTGGAAATCCCAGGATCAAGATGCCAGCTTTGAGCTGGGGAAAGAGCTCAGAGGTTAAAGGCACTTGCTTGCAAAGCCAGCTGGCCCAGGTTTGATTCCCCAGTACCCACATAAAGCCTGGAGTTCATTTGCAGTGGCAAGAGGCCCTGATGTGCCCATACCATTCTCTCTCTCTCTCTCTCTCTCTCTCTCTCTCTCTCTCTCTCTCTGCTTAATAATAAATATTGTTTCAATATTTTTTAAAACTAAAAGTGCCAGCTTTGTTGAGGGCTTGTGTCCTGGTTCATAGAAGGCCATTTTCTCAATGTGTCCTCCTCAGAGGACAGGAATGAGAATGCTCTCTGAGGTCTCTTTCATAATGATGCAAATTCCATTCATTCATGAGGGTTCCACACTCATGACCCAATGAGCCAGCTTATGACTCCCTCATGACCAAAGGCCAAGTTCTAATACCCTCACATCAGAGCTCAGGATTTCAACACGTGCATGTTAGGGGGACGCAAATGTTCACTCTGACATTCCTACTTTTCATTAAATGTACTTTTGATCCTTTTAAATACATAGAGCACAAATATTTGCTAAGTTTACGTACGTTTGTTAACTTGAGCATATAATATTTAATACACTTGTCTGTATATTGAAAAATGGTTAAGATGGTAAATTTTATGTTGTGTCTTGCCATGGTTTTTAAAAATGGGAAAAACATAGAGAAAGTTTATGTACTTTTACTCATTTTCACCCAATGATAGATTTCATGAAACATTGGTACAGTATGACACCAGGATTTTGACACTGATAAGACCATTAAACTAATGTCATTTTTTTTCTCTTTTCCCACCAGTGTGTTTAGAAGACCACATGGTGTAAGCCCACAAAAGGCTTGCTTATTTGCTTCTAGGAGGCTCTGGCTCACAATACCATCTATCTAATCTCATTTTCCCAGGTTTACTTGTACTGATTTACTGATTTACACTCGTGTGTGTATGTGTGTAAGAGAGAAAATTTTATGATGAAAGTCAAAACCAGAGCCTCACATGTGCTAGGGAAGTGCCCTAGCACTGAGCTACACCCCAACCCTTCTTTAGGGTTTAGAGTAGATCTCTGTATCTTGGCTGCTTCTGTAGACACTGTGCAGCCTGCTGGAACATCTCAAAACCTTTGGTGGGTATGTAGCAAGGTGTAGTATCAGCTAACTTTGGGGGATGCCAACTTCACTAGGAGAAGAGGTTTGTAAGCTGGAAAGACTGAAGACTTCAAAAGTGTTATTTATTTTTAATCAAAGAGAGAGGAAAAAAATGGGTGCTCCATGGCCTCTTGCCATTGCAAACAAACACCAGACCCATGTGCCAATTTGTGCATCTGGTTTTATGTGGGTACTGGGGAATCGAACCTGTGCCATCAGGCTTTGCAAGCAAGTGCCTTTAACCACGAGCCATGTCTCTAGCCTTTCTTTTTTTTTAATTTTTAAGACAGAGCAGGTTAGGACACTGGAAAAGCAGCATGCATCATGGATCTTGATGGGGCCACATCAATCCCAGGTATGTGGGAGGCTGAGACAGGAAATCAAAATTTCAAGGCCTGCCTGGGCTACAAAGTGAGCTCAAAGACAGCCTGGGCAACTTAGTGAGACTCTGTCTCAAAGTCATAAGTGAGAAGAAGGCTGAGTGGGAGTGTTTGCTTACTATTTGTGAGTTTCCAATACTACTAAATACAAATAAGTAGACAATGCTGGGGTATAGCACAGCGACAGAGCACTTGCCTAGCATGTGCAAGGCCCTGGTTTGGTTCTCAGCACCACAAGAAAAGCACAGAGTATTATTATACTACGCTTTTACATACATGTATTTGCATGAAAGACAAGGAGTGCATACAAGAACACACTGATAACAGTATGAAAATATTGCATAAGTAACACATGATGGAAAGCATGCTTCCTCCATTTGACATCATAATGTTTTAAATTTTATTTATTTATTTATTTATTTATTTATTTATTTATAAGCAGAGGGAAAGAAAAAATGAGTACTCCAGGGCCTCTTGCCACTTCAAATGAACTCTGGATGCATGCACCACCTTACACGGGTACTGAGGAATCAGGCTTTGCAAGCAAGCTCCATAACTACCAAGCCATCTTTCCAGCCCCTGAACCATGGTTTTTAAATCTATGTTGTATATGTAGACTTAGCCCTCCATAGTCTCAAGTTCTGCATCTGTGAATTCAACCAACTAGAAATACAGGAAATATTTTCAGACTGGGGATGTAGCTCATTTAGTGTTTGCCTAGTACGTACAGAGTCCTGGGTTCCAGCCCCAGTGCCATATGAAGCCAGGTGTGATGACACATGTCTGTAATCCCAGCACTCTGAGGTGGAGACAGGAGGATCAGGATTTTAGGTCATCCTTAGCGACATAGAGAGTTAAAGGACATCTTGGGTGACATGAGACTCTGTCTCAAAACCCAGTGAAACAAATAAATAGATATGAGTAGATACTAAGCCATAAGTGACTTGAATTTCTGAAAATTTTGATACATGTAGGAGTCCTGGAACCAATCAACCCCCCAATGAATGCAAATGACAATATCTAGTTAATTTCTCTCAGCTGCTATGTAATATTCCTAGTATTAATATACCAATTTTCACTTGTAAATTCCCTTAAAGATGGCAGTTTGAATTGTTTTTACTTTAAACTATTACAGTGTTTCAGGGAACAAGAGACCCTTGAACCTGCCTCTCAGTTCTCTGGTCTATCATAGATAACTAGAATTGTGGAGCTGAAAGAAATGAACCAGACACATCTAACTCAAGGCCCATAGGCCACATGTATCCCAGGATAGCTATGAATGTGGCCTAACACATTTGTAGATGGCAACATCATGTCACAATGTCTAAAGTTTGGACACACCTTGATAAGACAACATGAATACTATCAACACTGTCAGACTTTCCAACTTATTAATTTGCCTTTTTTTTTTTTTACTGTGATACTGTGTCTAGACAGAACGAATCTTTTTTTTTTTTCTTTTCTTCTACAGTGAAGATTGAACCTAGGGTCTTTCATACATGCTAGGCATGCGCTCAACTACTTTGCTATATCCCTCTGCAGAGACAGAGCAGATCTTAAAAGAAATGTTTGGGGCTGGAGAGATTGCTCCTCAGTTAAAGGCACTTGCTTGCAAAGCCTAATGATCCCCAGGACCCACATAAAGCCAGATGCACAAAGTGGCACATGTATCTGGAGTTTGTTTGCAGAGGCTGTAGGTCCGGGCGTGCCCATTCTCATTCTCTCTTTCCTGACCTTCCTGACCTCCCCCCACCACACAATAATCTAAGCACTTGGGAGACTGAGGTAGAAGGATCTTGAGTTCAAATTCAGCCTGGGCTACCTAGGGAGACCCTGTCTCAAAAACAAAACATGTGTGAGGAGATGGATATATGAATTAGCTAGATTTACTTATTCACAATGTATACATATATAAGATTGTGAGAGCTGTGGTGGGGGAGACTGTCCGGAGGCATGGCACCCATCAGTAACAACACACTTGGGCCAGGAAGACCGGGATGAGTACTAAGATATACAGGATCCCTTGCCACAAGGACTAATACAGACAGCCCACGAAGGAGGATATACAACTGATCAGGGATGGGGAGGGGGGGAAGTGGGGAGTTCGGGATAACAACGCATGGTTTG
>PVHP010036449.1:0-17893 GCA_004024765.1 Zapus hudsonius | reverse complement strand
ATTAGCCTAATTACTAAGCTCCAGGCCAATGACAGACCCTGTCTCAAAAGAGATAGTGTTCTTGAGGTTGTTTATCTGGCACCACATACATGCCCACACATGTGTACCTGCAGATCCATATTAATACACACAGAGAGTGAGAGAGAACCAAGACAGCTACTTATTTCTAATGTTAATTAATTAAAAATGAGCCAGGTGTGGTAGCACCCAGCACTCAGGAGGCAGGTAGGAGGATCACTGTGAGTTCAAGGCCAGCCTGGGACTACAGAGCGAGTTCCAGGTCTGCCTAGGCTAGAGTGAGAACCTACCTCGAAAATAAATAAATAAGATAAAATGACACATGAGAATCAGCATACACTGACTAGAACTTTAAAAATCCTCACATACTCAAAACCTCACAGGACTGATAGACTAACCCTACAGTGAAATGTTTTAGTAGACAGTCTCTTCTCAGAGTCAGTAAAGAAATAATGATTTTATGAAATCAGGATAAAAGAGGGAGAAAGAAGTGTGTGCATCAGCCTTCTGTTCTCAATGACCATCTGGAGAGATGGTCACGAATCTCATTCGTTAAGAAAGCTCTCATTCATTATCAGAAAGTCCCTTGGGCACGCTGGTGTGGGGTGCAAGAATGTCCCAGCAGGAGATATTTGAAGAATGTGTTCGTGTCTGAGACATGAGTCCATGTGGTGGATGTGGGGGAAGAAGGGGAAGAACAGACAGCCTGTTGTGATCCAAGCAGCGACCACAAGTGCCTCCCCATGGGCTTGTCACCCAGGCACTTCCGGCTCCCACTGCCCCCACTGCTTGACAGCAGCAGGAGCAAAGAAACCAGAGGCAGGTCTCAGCGGCAGCCATGATCCCTCCTCTGGATCTCCTGAAGATGGGAGAGAAGACGCTGCCTTGGCATTTCTTCTGGGCTCACAGGGAACATAAAAGAGAAGCAGGGAGTCCCACGGGTCCTAAATATCAGGGCTTCAAGGGTGAGCTTTCTCTTAAGTCTAAATTATCCCTTGTGACCAACAAACAACATATGTGGGGTGGTCAGGGCTAATGAGTTGCAGAAAACCTCAAAATCAACAACTCTCCAACTGTCTGGCTTCCTGTGCCAAGTTCTAAACACCTTTCAAGCCACCTCCATCCCAGAGACTGGGAGAGCAACAGGTGAGTTCCTTGGTCCTATGGATCTTTCTTCCCACCTAGAATTGAGCACCACCCACTGGGTGGGAGGTTAAATCGGGCACCCACCAAATCAGGGAAAGGAAGGGCATGGATTTATGAATAAAGTAGAGGCCTTTATTCATCTCCAAGTGCTCCTCACTACTGTCTGCCTATTGGCAACTCCCAGTTCCCAGAAAACATCTACAGCAGTGTCTTCAGCTGCCACTACAACTGACCCCTGGGAAACACACCACAGACACATTTAAACTTCATCGGGAACGTTCAGTAGGCTGAGCACTGTGCTACATACAAAATTTAAACTTAACATCTAGTTTAACCTTCCTAATATTTCTCAGAGGCATGGAAACTGTCAGGTTACAGCTGGGCAAGGTGAAACTATTGCCCCAAGGCCACACTACTGACTGGCGTGTGGCAGAGAAGGAACTGGATTGAGACTATGTCCCTTCTGGGTCGGCATCTTCAACACTTCATTATAAGCAATCCTTTCTATAACCTGGTCAAGATACACTTGAGATCTCCCAAAATTAACTACTATAGGTTGAATATAAAATGTCCCACATAAGCTCATGCTTGGATTGATTGGTCCCTAGTTGGTGACACTATCTGGTGACTAGCTAGTGACTATTTGGGGAGGTTGTGGAAACAATAGGAGATAAGAATTAGCTAGACAAAGCCGATCACTGGGAGGGAACTCTGGCTACTGTCTTTCTCCCTCTCAGCTTCCTGGTCAGCCTGGAAGTGAACAGTTCTCCTAATGTCCAGTCCAAGCACATGGGGCCAAATGACCATGGACTGAACCCATTGAAACCATGAGCTAAAATAAATCTTTCTTCCCTCAAGTCATTACTGTCAGGCATTTTCATAACAACAAGAAAAGTAACTAGTACATTAAGTGTACTAAAGACTTTTTTAAAAAAGCAAATATATAGGAAAAAAACAACATGCAAGTCTCTTGTATTCTTAACATCAAAATCTAGATGCTTAGTAATTAGTGGATTCACTAATCAATTTCATCAAGTGCTATGATGAGCATATATGTTTATGTACATCCCATATTTTAAAACACACCATAAAGGTGATATATTGCTTGTTTTTAGGAATATTCCTTGTTTTCATCTCTCAACCCAAGGTCTGTGAAAGTCAAGTTAGGTATTATGGTGCCTGAGGGCTTTGCCTTAGAACTTTACAGCAATCTGAAAAATACTAATAAAAACATATTCAACATTTTAATGTTATGTTTCAAAATGAAACTTTACAGCTACCATAAATAAACAGTAGAAATGAAGCTCTACCTAGCTTCCTGGCTAAGTGATCTCAAGGTGAGATAAGTAAGTACCTGAAAATGATTAAGATGCCTCCAGCCATCATCCTGTTCTCATTTTGCAGTTTTCTCTCTCTCTCTCTCTCTCTCTCTCTCTCTCTCTCTCTCTCTCTCTCTCTCTCTCTCTCTCTCCTTTCTCCCTGTCTTTCCAAGGTCTCTGGCTCTGAGCTCCTGGAAGTCCTGGCGTCAGTCACTTGGTCCAATCTGACCATTTGGCTCATCTGACTTGCAGACTGCTTCTATCCATCTGTAACACTTACGTTCGTCGTGACTTATTCTGAGCTTACATCTGACCCATTTCATTTGTGGCTTCTGTGTGGGCACCATCTTTCCCTGAAATCTGTCTGCATCTCTTCTGTTCTGTCTCAGCATCTCTAAGTGAGAATCGGTCTTCCTGAAGATGGGCTGCCGGAAGCTGCTGCCTGTATTACCACTCACTTCACTGCTGTGACAAGAAGCACCTTCAGAAGGAAGGGCTGATTTTGGCTCACAATTTGTGGTGCAGTCCATCATGGTGGGGGTGGGGAAGTGTTGAGGTGACTGGTCACATGTGTCCTCACTCAGGATGGAGGGAGGGCTCCATCCTGATGCTCAGCTCATTTTTTCCTTTTTGTTCAGTCCTGAACCACAGCCCATGAGTCGGTACCTCCCACCTTCAGGAAGGGTCTTCCCTCCCCAGCTAATTCTTTCTGAAAATACCCTTAAAGACACACCTGGAAGTGTGTTTCCTCAGTTGTTTTGACTCTAATCAAGCTGACAATGACTGTCACAGTGTCCTCTGATGGTGGCCAGTGCTCTGCTCTGGCATAGGTCATTCACAGACTCGGGGAAGGAGCTCCTGCCATCCAGAACTTCCTTTTTTTTTACCTTGAAACACCCTGAAAAACCCTCTCTTTGTCTGTCCATGTCTAACGTCAGACTGTGATTAGTACAATTTATAATGCCCATGCTCCCAACCATATAAAACCTCCCATGGAGGGGGGGCTGGAGACACAGTCCAGTGGTTAAGGACACTTGCTTGCAAAGCCTGGCGGCACAGGTTCAATTCCTCAGTGCCCGAGTAAAGCCAGGCACACAAAGTAGCACATGCATCTGGAGTTCATTTTTGGTGGTGAGAGGCCCTGGTAAGCCCTTTTTCTGTGTGTGTATCTGCCTCTTTCTCTCAGTCTCTCAGTTTATTAGTCTCTCTCTCTCTCTCTCTCTCTCTCTCTCTCTCTCTCTCTCTCAATATAGTAATATTAAAAAGTAAAATAAAATAACTTCCTGGGCCACAAAAGGAAGTAGGCTATTTTCCATGCACCCAACTAAGTCTTACAGCCTGCATGAAAGGTGCCCTTGGAGTGTCATTCCCAAGGGGAAGGCCAATGCTTTTGTCTACCACTTTGTCCATTCTCAAAACTCCCGAGTTCTGGAGCAAAAGAGACATGAGTTCAAATTCCACCTCTCATAAAGCTCTGTCAAGTCACTCAAGAGCTCAAGCCTCAGTTTACCTCTACTCCATGTGGCACTGATGACAGTCACTGTCTCACTATGATACGACATCTTGTGAGGAGGACATAGAAACATGGGCTAATTCTGTTCATCAAGGGAAGTCCCGCCCTTCTGAACAAAGCAGGGTTTAAATACAGTCAGGTCTTTCTGCTCTCAGAGACTTCTGGTAATGAATCAGTTGCAACAGTCTTTCTTAGAAATTAGTCCTCCCTCTTCGGTCTCCTTCCTGCTCCTTCAAGAGGCGCCTTCTGAAAACACCAGGAGGAGAATAGTGGCCAAGAACAAAACTCCAACAGAGTCCACTCCACAGTCCACCCCAGCACCAAGGTATGGGGACGAGATCGTGGGTTTAAGAAAAGGATCCTCGGTCTCACGTCAATCATTCCCAACTTTCGTACCAAACTACCAACCACGCAGCTTCTGATCTCTCCTTTCCTTTAGGAATGGAAGAACCCTAGAGAAAAACAGAACTCTCTTAATCATTACCATTTTTACTGCACTCATATGCCTCCCACACAGTGCTTTGAGGCAAGCTCTGGGTTGTTAATGTGACACCAGGCATGTCGTGGTCATCAGAGGCCACTGCTTGTCAGGACTTTACTTCCCAGAGGATGGGGGGGCAGGGAACCCCTCACCACGGTCCTGTAGTCCATCTAGACGCACAAGCGATCTGCTCTTCTATCTAAATGATGGAAAACTAATCATTGGAGGGAAAGAAGGAGGTGAGCTGAAATGGACAAGGAGTGCATCAAAATGAGCAGAAAAGCAGAGCCGAATAAACTAAGCTTTGTCTCCAGTTCCTATTGCCAGGGAAGAAGGAGCTTCTTCATGCTGGGTGGGTCCTACCTCAGGGACTAGAAAAGGTACGTAAGGGTCACTTCCAAATCCTGGTTCGAGAGACCTCTGTCACAGCAGGAGAAAAGGATCTGGATAGGAGTTAAGCTATAATATGTCCACAGTGACATGTGACCACCAGAGAAAGCCCTTGCTGGCTTTCTTCTGAGTCCCCCCCAGGGTCACTGGGAAGGCAGGCAAGCCAGGAACCAAGAGCTCTGTGCACTGTTAGGGTCCCAGCCCCCCAGTAAAAACACATCTGTCTGCACCCGTATCTGGTAGGGAGGGAAATCCCTCAGACACAGTGGTCATTTATGAAAAAAGGAAAGAGTTAGAGAAAACGGGATCCCGAGTGAAGGGTCTTCTAGAAGAAGGGAATGGAAAAAGCACCCATGGTTCAATGGATTCATGGGATTAAGTGGGAAGCTAAATAGTTAACAATTTCCCTCTTCTAAAGGAAGTTTCTCTGACTCCTAAAAAGAAAAAACGTTTAGTCAAGTCGCAGCCATAGATGAGAAAGCAGCTGCTGTTTCCCAATGAGCCCAGATTCTGCTTTAGGATCCTGTGACTTCTGTACTGACTGCCTTGCACCCAGGCATTCCAGGCCAAGGCCAGGAAGCTAGCAATACGTTCATTTTCTTAATTGTTATCAAAATGTCTCCGACTGACCTGTAAACCATATGAAATCACAGAAGTATAAAGCACTCAAAAAAAACCCTTTTTTTCCTTTTTACAAAATGCAAAACAGGTGTTTGTATTTATTTCAAATGCACTTTATGAAAACAATAACACAATACTCCTTCAAACAAAGAAGAGCAGAGTGAGTGGTAGTTAATTTGGGGGGAAAGAAGTCGATGTAATCACTTACATTTTTTGAAGTAAAGGTTAATTTGCAGAAAATGGGAAGCTAAGGCACGTGTAATTAACCCAAAGGTACACAATGGACAGAATGGAAGGCAAAGAGTAATGGTGTCAGAGTGAGCAAGCCCTGAAATGCTTGTGAAAGTGACAAAAAAATAAAAAAAGCTGAAATGTATCTTATTTAGGCTCTTTCCTCCATTTAACCATGATGGACAGATGCTTTCATCATGGGTCAGGATGAGTTCACACACAGTGTGACTTGAACTGATAGAGATTAGGAACCAGATAGACTGGCTGAGGCAGCTCGTTCGGGTCCAGACCGAGACAGGATCCACCGACCCTGGTTCCAAGTTCAGGAAAGGAAATCCCAAAAGGCCCCACTCATCAAGATACCATCTGGATACCAGCTCTTTGTTCACTTTGCTTCCAGGATCTTCTTCCTCCTCCTTGGAACTTTGTGGCAGGCTTTTCTCCTGCCAGTTGGGCTTTTTGTCTGAATTTGTGCTTTTCCAACCAAAAGGCTCATCCCGACTGGATGCCTAACTCACATACAGACAGGAAGCAATCAGGCTCTTCTTAAAATATGAGACCCTCCAGTATCGAGTTACATCGACAACCCTTTCAGGGACCCCATCCTTAGTGCAGGAAGCTTTTTCTTTCATCACTTCTCGATAAAACTTTGCTTGCCTGCCCTTCACCTGTCTGCATTTGTCACTCTTCCTGATCACAAGACAACAAGCTCATCTCCAAACCAAGAAACTGATGACAAAATGATGGTCTCTAGATCCAGCGTTCAACCATGAAAAATGAACAATATTTCAAGGAGGATGTATCAGTGACCTTTCTCACTTCTGGGACAAAGTACCCAACAAAAGTCAGTTTAAGGGAGCAAGGGTTTATCGTGGCTTACAATTCCAGCACATCAAGGCATGTCCGAAGGACCTCGAGGCAGCTGGTCACATCTAGCCCACAGTGAGGAGGCAGAGACTGAGGAGTCCCCTCTTTGGGTGGTCCAGCCCATAGGACAGTACTTCCCACAGTTAGGCTGGGTCCTTCCAGATCGACTGATGTAGAGCATCCCCCCCCCCAAGACAGGTCCAGAGCTCATTTCTATAGCAATTCTAAATCCTTTGAAATAGACAACCAGAGATTAACCATTATGGAAACTGGTGTCGGAATCACAAGTTCAAGGCTTGCCTAGGTGACATAGTGACACCCTGTCTCAAAAACACAATATGTGTGTGTAAATATATATGTATATACCCATGTGTGTGTTGTAGTTAGTAACCATTCACATATATGGAAATTTTCCAATTTTCAGTTTTTCGCATTGGTTTATATTCTCACAATGCCGAAGCCTGCTTGGCTAGCAGAGAAACTGGCAGCAATGGTTATTTCAGCTTGAGACACACATTCCAATAAAATCAACACATGCTTTTATGCTTCTGAGCTCTTTTGCATAAGGCAAGCCCTCATATGATCTTTTTTATTTGTTTGCATATTAAAAGAAATTCTGAACCGAGGAATGTTCTGTCGAGAAAAAAGGAATTATTTTAATTATTAAACACGGCCAAATATTTATACATCATTAAACACAAAATAAACACAGTGGTGAGAGGGGTGCTTTCCCCCCTAAGCCTTACTATACAGGACTGAGTTACAATACATGAACCCCTTTGACTCCCATATTAGAATATATTGGAACATATTTTTGTGTAAATATCTATGGCTATTACCAGTGTCAATTTGGATCTTCTAAACATACTTTAGGTCTACTCTGCTTAGATTTTTTTCCCCCAACAGAATTCTGTTTATGAGGAAATAAGTCTAAAAAAGAAAAAAAAAATGTGTCTTTCTCATGAGATTCAAAACATCAAGCAAACCAAAATATCCATACACATATGGACATGAATACAAATATAACAGATACCCATAACAGACTCCTGCAGTCGAACAAACCAAATTCTCATTGACTCACTGTCTTGTCACTAAATAGGAAAAAAATATGTCCAAGAATCCTCAGACCACGGTCTCATTATTCACTGATATTGTGTGTTTACTGGAATAAAGCTTTTAACGTAGTGCTTTTGTTATAGTAAAAGGGTAAAGTTCCCTAACTGCGGGCACAGGTGGGCTCAGGAGAGAGGGGGCTGGCACCCCAGAGCTCAGGAGAAAGGACAAGTCAACAGTGGATGGATTTGAGAAATCCTATTAGTCAACACTGAGGTCTTCCTGGCATGATTTTATCGAATGTCTTTAATAGTTAGCTGCTGCTACAAACGCTGAGGTCACCCGAGGGGAGTGCTACGTCTTCACCATCCTTAGCTCTTCATAAACAAGGCCTCTTCCCATCAGAGGTCGTGGTGGATGGCTCTGGAGTTGTTCAGAGAGCTTTTATTTTTTAAATTAGGTTTACCTTCCTGATGTTAACCCCTGTCAACTTAACTGCTCAGAAACCTGTCTGTAGATTAGGGTCCTCTGTCGATTAGGGTCAACATCTCCTTTTAAGAAATGTCAAGGGCCAGCAAACATAAAACGGGATCCATAGCACCATCAATGACAAAAAACAAACCAGAGCAGGCGCCTCCCTAAAACAGAGCTCTGTCTCCCCCCCTCACCCAGTAGCTGCCCAGTGAGATCTGTGGAGGGAAGGTAACCGATGGCAGAGAAGCTGCTAGAAAGAAAGAATTCCTGTGGCTCTCCCCCTGCTCTAGGAAAGAATGTTTTACTGCAAGCTGCTGTCAAGACCAGCAGGGCAAGTTTATTCCGCCTGGGGGCCCACTGCTCATCTCCATATGTTCACAAAGTGAAATTCAACTTCCATTGTTCAAGGCTGGACCTAATTTCAATGGAGCCTCACAGGCCCAACACAGATATGAGCATGGCCCATGATGAGCTCACTTTGAGAGGGAAGGACCTCAGAAAAAGGCGCGGCCTTCCTCCTCACCTGGAAGCCTCAAAGGCCAGGCAACTGAGTCCACCAGAGTGTGGTCACCATAGCAACAAGCCCCCATCTGTGTGAGCCTTCCTGTCATCAGGGGCCTGGGTGTCAGAGGTGAGGGGTTGAATGAGGTATGCGCAAAGACTCCTTCAGCCCCAGGCCACCAAAGCCCCCAAGAGACTCTCCCCAAACCAGAGCTAAACAACTCTGGGGTATAAGAACACAGAAAAGAAATGCAAGTGGATTGGGCACTTGGCCTAACTACTCCAAATGCACCCCAAGGCTGGAGATCAGAATGCGAACCCAGCACCCCAGGAAGCCCTGCAATCAGAAGGGGCCAGGAAAGGCTCCCTTGAACTCATGGAGCAACAGATGGCAGGTTATCCCTAAAAACAGTGAGGCGAGCCAACAACTCCAGCCTGCTCTGGCATGTATGCTTGCTACTATTTTTAATAATGACCGGCCATCTTACATGTGTCTATACTGCTGAAGAGCGTACTCTGCGTTCTTTCTATGAACACTTTTATTTCATAGTGATGACAAATGTCAGAGTGAGAGAGGTCGAAATCATCAGGATTATGCTGAGGGTGGAGCTCAGGGGGTACAGTGCTCACCTAACATGCATGAGGTCCTGGGTTCAATCCCCAGCACCACCTAAAGCAGGTGTGGTGGCTCATGACTGTACCCCTACTGATACAGAGGTTTTTAGTGATACAGATTGGCATCGAGGGAGCCTTTTTTTTCCTGGTAGGTAGTTAGCTAGCCTTTCCAGTGTGAGGGGTGTCTTCTGGGCTCCCCTTCCCTTTCCCAGTCAGGCTGGAGGAAGAAGAATTCCTTTTGGCTTGGGCTTTCCTGATTTGTTTTCCCTCTTAATACTAATTCTCCCTAAAATGTCTCACAATTTACCCTCCTCAGAGTCCGTGTTCTCAATTCTCTGTTAACGTGGATAAGAACCCTTCCCTTCTCTCAAGGGAGCGTTCTCAAACTGGCATCATTAGGAGTTTGTGGCCAGCCTAGGGATATATGAGACCCTCTCTGGAGAGAGAGAAGAGAGGGAGGGGGGAACCAAGAGAGGGGGAGATGTGGTAGCACATACCTTTAATTCTAGTACTTGGGGAGAAGGCAGAGGCAGGAGGATCAAGAGTTCAAGGCTATCATCAAATACATGGCCTTGAAGTTTGAGGCTAGCCTGGGCTACATGAGAGGCTGACTGAAAAAAGAAGAAAAGAAAAAGAAGTTAACGGTGCTTAGCACTTCCATTTTGTAGGAAAAGAAACTATGGCTCAGGAATGATTCACAGAAACAACCTAGAAAGCAGAGAACCGGAAATGGAACTCAGGCTTGTCTCTTCCCACCACCTTGAGGCTCGCTAAGCCCTTGGCTTTCTCCATATTGCCAATTCTTCACGGGTGTGCGGAGAGAACACTAGGCCTGGTGGCTGGATGACTTCTGGATAAAGGAGAAGCTGTGTCTATGCACCTGAACTTCTGTCCTGGGCCACCGTCAGGAAGAGCGCAGGTGAGTGAGACAGGAAGGCACGCACATGGGAAAGCATCTGGGTGACTTAACCGCATGTGACAGCGGAGCCTTCCCCATGTTTCTAAGCAATCTGTGGACATGCCACCCTGCAGCTCCAGGTGTTCACGGTGTGACCAGAAGGTTCTGTGTGGTCTTCCCTGCTTTAACTAGGCCAGATGATGTTTTGCCAAAGACAAGGGCTGGGGACTTTGTTGCTTTAGAATCAGCTTGTCATCCCCGACCTCTGACAAGCTGTTGTTAGCAGGCATTTGGTCCACGACCCTTCCCTGGGTCTGGCTTCTCTCCCACACATTCAAAGGAGCTGGGTGACAAAAGCAACACCCAGATGCAAAGACCAACAGAGGAATGTGGGGCTCATCCTTAGTGAGAACCAGGTGCAGCTCACTGCTAACCCCAGGGAAGGAAGGGCCAAACCCACCTCCCTAAGTTCTGGTTATTTCTAGAAGTTTTCTTTTATTGTGTGGTCTTCAGGCATCCAGCAGGGCCTCCATGCATTCTGGGAAGTACTCTACCACTGAGCCACATCCCCAGCTCGCTTTTTTTTTTCCTTTTTGGCTTTGAGACAGCATCTCCTTGAGTTTCTCTGGCTGACCTTGAACTCTCTGTGTAGCCCAGGCAGGATTTGAACTTGAGCTCTACTTGCCTCAATCCCCCCCCCACAGACACACAAATAGAGAGACTACAGGGTACCCCAGCAAGTCCAGATTATTTCCAATCCTAACCACTCAGCAAGCAATTCTTCCCGGGTAGATGACCAGTGTGGTTCTGTGTGACACAACTTGAAACTATCAATTCCTACAGAAGGCGTAGGGACTAGACCAGCCCAAGGCCCAGGCCTCTTTAGTGACATGGACCACTTTAAGCCAGCACTTTACACGTATGCCTCAGTCGTTGAAATGCTTGATTTGTTTACAAAACATTCCTCAGCTAGTTTTCATAATCTGCCGCTCTGTGAGCAATGTGTTACACAGGCTGCCACAAGTCGTGACTCTGTGTCATGCTGGCTTTATCACTCTGAAGATCGGGCTCCCCAAGTACATCAGCCATCTTAAAGTTTATTTCTTCAACTTCCTATATCTGAGTTTTTGTCAGATTGCCCCCACTCTCTCCTTTTTCTACCACTTCATTCCAAATATTCTACTTTTCACCTCAAGTTACTATAAAGCATGACCTAAAGCCAAAGTCTCTTCCTGACTTCCAAAATGAAAGACTCTTTAAAAAAAGAGAGAGAGAGAGAGAGAGAAGTTTTAGAAACTAGTTTTGGACCTTGTAAACAAACATTTTTCCCTAGAGAACGAGAAACCTTTAACCTACTTGGAAGAGTAGAAAATAAGATGAATACATTGCATACAGGCCTTTTATTATTCTTTTTTAATCATAAGGTTGGGAGAAAATACACAGGTCCCATATTTAAAATGTTAATAGATTTTTTTACTCTCTGATTGCCCACATTAGTCCAATAGTAACCTTTTAAAAAATGAAAAACAGGACAGTTATAGCTGCTGTTGCTTGGTGATCAATTGGAAGCGTTCCTTTTAATGTCCCTTTAATGCTTTTTTTTTTTTTTTTTCAAAGATCTCAGTATCTGGAAACTGAGCTCACCAAAGCCAGGCTTTGTTTACCTACCAGTGCAGGCCTCATGTAGAAATGGTATTAGCTAAATGGCTATTGTCTAACCTGTTTTGTGTTTTCTTCGCTTATTTCTTCCCAAGCTTTCAACAAACACAAATGGGTAGCCAAACACTCCGAATTGGTTACTCACCCCCCTGTGCATATAAACTCCAGATGCATGTAATACTTTTGTTTGTTTGTTTGTTTGTTTGTTTTGTTTTTCGAGGTAGGGGCTCACCCTAGTCCAGGCTGACCTGGAATTCACTGTGTAGTCTCAGGGTGGCCTTGAACTCACAGCGATCCTCCTACCTCTGCCTCCCAAGTGCTGGGATTAAAGGCGTGCAACCACCATGCCTGGCGCACGAACTACTTTAACTGGGTACTGGAGATTCGAACCCAGGTCGTTAGGCTTTGCAGGCAAGCACCTTAACCACTGAGTCACTTCCCCAGCCCTCTCCCATCTTTTTCTTTGAGACAAGGTCTCTCACTGAACCTAGAGCTCTCTGATTCTGCGGGACTAGCTGGCCAGTGAGCCCCAGGACGCCTTCTATGCCTCCTAAGAGTGGAGATTACTAGCACAGGCCACTATGCCCAACATTTACTGGGTTCTGGGGATGCAAACTGGTTCCAGAATAAAGAAGGGGCTAGCCATAGCCCTAGAAGCACCCACAATCCCCCTGGGGGTGTGCCTGCTGCCGGAAGTCCAGGTGCACTTTGTGAAAAGCAGGCTCCCTGGGGGGAGCCAGTGGTTGCTGGGGTGGAGGGGGGCGTCAGGTTCATCAGTGCTGTAGCCCCTGATAAGTGATGCATTCACGGGAAATCACCTTCCACCAGTGATCGCGTAAAGCAACTGCAGTTTAACTTGGCTTTTCAGAATGGCCCAGAAGTCAGATGGGAGACGGTGGAAAAGAAGCAAGTGTGTGGAAGGGGAGGGGACATGACAGTGATAGGGGAGGAAGCTCAAACATGTTATATACATGCATGAAAATGTCAAAAATAAAAAATGCATTTAAAAAATAAAAGTTGATCTCTTCCTGTGGCCTTGCACCCTTCAAATCAGGCTGCTTCTTAAGCCTCTGTCGTTTTTTGACAGTAAAAATTTCAGGTGTTTTTGCTTAAATACCAAAAGGGCTAAATTTACTTTCCTGAAGGAAACTCAGCCCTTAAGGACAGCTACTATAAAGTTTCCATTTCACTGTGAGCTTTTCGCTCCTTAGATTCAGCACAAGTCTTTTCTAAGTTGTGGAGGCCCTGTGCATGTGTCTGTTTTCTAATGTAAGAGAATCTCTGCACCAGCCACCAAGTGTCACAAGTTCCCGTGACACTTCCAGAGCTGCTGGAAGACAAGCAGCCACACCTGACCCTCCCAAGCACAGTCATGGAAGACCCCAGCCCAAGGCGTTCACTGTGCCTTGTCTCTCTCAACCCCACTTTGGTTGGAGAATGCATATTAGGGCCAACATCCATTTCCTGGACTGTCTTTTGTCTCCAAACAGAGTTAAGCAACACACTGTCTGGTGCTCAAAATCCTTCCATGGGAAAACAGAGAGAACGATGAAATTTCAGAAATACTTTAGAGGAAATAACAGGGCATCTAAAATGGCAAACATCTGGGACTGGCTCAAGGGATGGACCAATCAGAAGTGAAGCAGTGGTCTCCAGACTGGTAGACATGATTAATTTTCCCGATTAGTTCCATAAAGAAAAAGAGAGGGCTGAGAGAAGGCCCAGTGGGTCAATTCTTGCCACATCAGCATAAAGATCCGAGTTGACATCCTCAGCACCCAATCAAGCTAGCCATGGTGGGGTGCACCTGTATTCCAGAGCTGGGGAAATAGGAGGAATCCTGGGACTTACTGGTTAAGTACATCTAGCCAAAATCAATGAGTTCCTGGTCCAACGAAGACCCCATCTCAAAATAAAGTAAGGTGAGGGTGATGGAGGACATCCAACTTGGAACTCTGGCATCCAAACACATGCACATATGAACAGGCTTACCCAGAGAGAGGGGTTCACGGGAAAGAATTTCCGTAAAACTTTTCTTTTTGACTCACTTGGGAAAAGGAGAAGAGACACAAAGCAGACCCACTTTGGGGTTGAGGACTCCAAGTTATGGTGAGACCTGAGGAGTTCGTTTTCACGTTCTTCTCTATAGCAGGGCACCTACAAATAGTGATGTGTGCACATTTCATAAGAACTGGAAGATACGAGTATTTTTTTCACTTTTTTCCCTTGAAGTAAAAGGAAGTGACCCACTTCCAAACAGCATTTAAATAAAGACAAGTACAACTATATAGATAAAAGAAATCAAATCCAACAGTGAAAAACTTCCCTCCATATTGTTGCAAAGATGTATCTATTGAAATGCTTTGCTACACCAATAAAAAGCATACATTAGCCAGCCATGGTAGTTCACACATTTAATCCCAGCACTCAGGAGGCAGAGGCAGGAAGATCTCTGTAAATTCGAGGCCAGCCTGGAGCTACAGAGTAGGTGCCAGGTCATCCTGGGCTAGAGTGAGATCTGACCTCGGAACCCCCCCCCCAAAAAAAAATTACCTATCAGAGACTGTAGTGGACTAACAAGACAGAGTGGACTAGCAAAGAGCACTGAATAAATGTCTAAATTAAAAAAAAACTCTCCTATACCATGTAGGTCATATTCATTCATAAATCTGCAAGCTGATTTCTCAAGCAGTGGTGTGTGTCAATAGTGAGGTATCTAGTGACTGGGAACTCCAGTGAGCTTGTCCTGCTTTGTTCTAATGTCAAATAAATCCATCTGATCAGGTGAGAACTCCAGCTTAAATAATAAGCATGTAAAATTCTAAGGATAAAGCTGAGAAAGACCGAAAGGCAACTCTGAGCTGTGAAGATCTATTTCACAATAGAGCTGAAGTCCCTTCAAAATGTATGAGCTTGAATCTCGAATAAAGAGAAATATCCCAACAAATCACAAAGTTAACTTGCAATACAGAAACGGGGGGGGGGGACATACCGGAGGGAGTTATTTATTCATTCATCTATTTGTTAACTATGTGTGTGTGTGTATTTGTGTGCTTGTGTAGTAGGTATTAGTAGGTGTGTTCATGTAGCGTGCAGATAAACATATGAGCACACTTGTGTGTGAAGAAGACCAGGCATTATTCCTCGGTCTCCATACACCTTTCTGTGAGACAGGGTCTCTCACTGGCTCAGACATCACCAAGTAGGCTAGACTCGCTGGTCAGTGACTTCCAGGGATCCTCCTATCCTCCACCTTCCCAGTGCTGTGCCACAGCCAAATCTTCCCTTGGGAGCTAAGGATTGAACTCAGGTCCTCATGCTTGTGAGGCAAGCACATTACCAACCAGCCTCTCAGAGAGATGATGGTTACTGTTTTACCACAAAGAAAGGATGAATACCTAATCACCTTGATGTTGTTATTACTCAATATATGTTATCAAAACATCCCATTCTATCCCATAAATCTGAACAAATTCATAGGTGCCAATAAATAAATAAATAAATAAAGCTAAAAAAAAGCTTCCATGAGAGAGAGAGAGAGAGACTAAGCCCTTTCAGTAGACATGCTCCTCAGTCATAATCAGAGAGGGGCAACCTTGCTTCCTACAACCTTGCATTCAATAGCACTACTTACCCCTGCCATAGTACCCCATACTACTCCAACATTTATTACAAGAAAAAAAAAAAAGAAACAATTGCTTCCCCTCCCCCAATCAGGTGCTTCATAAGATTTTTTTTCCTTCTTCTTTTGAGGTAGGGTCTTACTCTAGCCCAGGCTGGCCTGGCACTCAAACTATAACTTGCAGGCTGGCCTAGAACTCACATTGATCCTCCTACCTTTGCCTCATGAGTGGCAAAGAAGGCATGGACCATTATTCCCAGCCTCATAAGATATCTTTTTCATTCTTGTAATAAATGTTCTCATTCTGCCACAAGAAACTTCGTTCCTCAGTTATTTAGCATTGACTCTGGTACTTATGAAATGTAACGTTTTAGCTTGTTTTAATCACTACATGATTCTTCCCTGAGTACATCGTACCATTGTTCACAGAGACCTCAGCACAGTGTAAATGGAGGTGTTTCCCCACTTCTTGATCTGTGCTGGGTTTGAACTGTCTATTTCCTCTTGTTCTAGTCTCTTAGACAAGTAACTTCAATCTAAAGTTGTCTGAGCAGATCAACAGTCAATCCCTAAGTTGGCTGTGTGCTTGTCACAGTGATAATTTGTTTGTATTTCCTGTACAACTACCCCTTAAACTCTTGAAGAAAGGAAAACTCTTTTCCCATCAGGAAAGAAAAGGACAGAAATATTTATCTAATCATAACTAACTATACAACCAACTCTTTAGAACCCAAAAAAAAAAAAAAGAATTCTCAACTGAAGGAAAAAAACACAGTTCTAATTAGCCTTCTGGAAATGAGGAACATTCGAGCATAAATCCTAGGTTCACACATAACACAGGAAAACGAGACTGACCTGGAGAGAGGAAGAGCACTCCTCCCTTTCCAGTGCTCCGCTTCGTGCTTTTCTTCCCCAAGACAAAGCCTAACTCCTGTCAGCACGACGGCCTGCCCCACGCACGCAGGGCGCATATCTTCGTTCTCTTCCAACGCATTTCTTGAATCCAGTAGGGATTTCTGTGCCCAAACACCTCTTTCTGCCCATTTTGGATGTCCCATAGTTTGGGCCTGCCTCACTTCTGCCAGGTCCAATGTGTTTCCCAGCAAACCCCTATATTCCAGTCTCTCCTGCAGGCCACGGGTAGTGTTACCAGTTAACTTCCTGTAGTACAGCCATGACCTTGTCCCTCCCGTGTACAAAGTCCCAGGATGCTCTGTGCAATGTCAAACCACATTCCAACCAGTTCTCACCAACAATCTCCACTTCCTGAAGCACTCACTTAGGACTTCTCTCTGAGGCTGGCTTGCAGCTGCCAGCACTTCAGTTTCCTAGTGCTCAGCAAGGTTCTAATGGTCAGGCTGAGGAGATGGGTCAAATGCTCGCTGTGCAAACTTGAGGACCTAATTTTGGATGCCAGCCCCCATGTAAAATTCCGAGCATGGTGGTGTGTGCCTAGAGTTGTAGCGCTGGGGAGGTGGGGGCTGGGGATCCCTGGAGCTTGTTGGCTAGTTCAATCTAGCCAAATTCTTGAGCTCTGAGTTCATTGGGAGACCACAAAAATAAATAAATAAATAAATAAATAAATAAATAAATAAATAAATAAATAAATAAAGTGAACAGTGAATGAAGGTAACTCACACATAAACACATTTTAAAAATCGAATCATTTCTCACCTACTTCTTAAAATCTTTAAAAATCACATGTTTGTTTTTATTTTTTAAAAGTAACTATAATATCACTAATTAGAAGTGACATGAGTACCCACATACATATACACGGATACAGAGAAAGAGAGGGAGAAAGAAAAAGAGAAAGAGGAACTCCGGGTTGGGGAGATGGCTCAGTGGATAAAGCTCTTGCAGGAGCACCAGAACCCACCTAAAGCCAGCTGAAGTAGCGGGGCCATCTGTAATCCCAGTATACGTACAGAGACAAAGGAGAAAGAGACAGAAGTCCCAGAACCTTGTGGGCCAGCTAACCTGCCTCAAACAAGGGAGAGGGTGTTCTCTGACCTCCATGTGACACTGTGGCACACATGAAACCACACTCACACACATGGGCATGCACAGACAGACACACACACGCACATGCACACATGCACACACGCACAGAGACACTAAGTGTCCTCAAATGAACTTTAACTTGAGACTTTAAGTTAGAGGTTTTGGCGTGCCCTATCTGGATATCTAGCCATCAGAGGTGAGCACACTCAATGCAGTGTCTTCAGTGCAGAATTTTCACAGCTCACCAGTCATCCACTGAATGATGGGA
This sequence comes from Zapus hudsonius, assembly GCA_004024765.1. Classification (NCBI taxonomy): domain Eukaryota; kingdom Metazoa; phylum Chordata; class Mammalia; order Rodentia; family Dipodidae; genus Zapus; species Zapus hudsonius. The sequence continues at coordinate 213 of PVHP010036449.1, read as the reverse complement.
CCAACAGCCCGAAGCTGGTTGAATCCTGTAACTATGCTTGTGAGTAAACTACCTAGAAGCATGTTGGGAATTAAAACATCAACTAAAAGAATGATAGCAATACCAACAACACAACCACCAAATAGCTACCAAGAAGAAATTGGGGCTGGAGAGATGGCTCAGCAATTAAGATGCTTGTCTCCAAAGGCCAAGAGTTCAATTCCCCAGTACCAA
>PVHP010036448.1:0-17886 GCA_004024765.1 Zapus hudsonius | reverse complement strand
GCCCCGGGGGATAATGGCGGCGGGAGCCAGCCGGGGCGGGAGGGCTCGGCCCTCTGCTCCACAGGGGAGCAGAGAGGGAGGGAGAGTTCGAACTCGGGTTCGGCCGGTGTCCAAAGCCTGGATAGCAGTTGTGGGGGTCAAACCTTTAGGAGAGTCCTGGCGAAGTTGTTACTCGGTCACCATCTTGCTCCGCCCTCCTGATGAATATATTTGATATCTGTAATATATATGATGACTTTTTATTCAGTAAAGAACAAAATTATATCATTTGCAGGAAAATGGTCATCAAAATAAGTGAAATATATCAGATTCAGAAACCCAAAATTATAGTGATCACATGTTTTCTTATTATTAACAGATAGGAGAATACACTCCCACACAAATATATATTTAAATATACAATTTATGTTTTTTATATTTATTTTTTTCATGAAAGTAGAAGCAGGACCATATAGAGGAAGGAAGAGTTTTAAGTGAGGGTGCCCAGCTATTTCATTTTGTAGAAGGTGAGACTCATCAGAGAGGGGGAGACCAAGAGAGGCTAGTGGAGGAAAAGAATGTCACATATCACATGTTTTGTCTCATATGTGCATATATATGTATGTGTGTGTATACACAGATTGTAAGAGAGAGAGTCTATATATGTGACATAAATGTAGATAGAAGGGAGTACTTCATAAGAAGGGGAACTGTTGGAGAGATTTTAAAGAAAGAAAATGTGACATACAATATTAAATCAAAGCAATTAATTTTCTTTTTCTAGAGGACACTGAAAAAAATACTGTATTAGATGTTAATTCACGTTCTGTGAGTAAAATCAGAAACTGGAAAAGTATACATTGGGTCCTATTTTAATTAGGTTTCAATGATCAACCTTACTGCGATAATAGTGAATTAATAGATACATAAGGTGGTAAAGAAGTTTGCTTTGTAAAAAGTGGGTTAAGCATCTCAAATTGTCAGTTGTCACATACAATAGCCCAGTTGCAGAGTCCTGCTACATGGGGAAGGCTGTAAGGAGCAGTGTAACTGGAACACAGTGAAACAAAAGAAGAGAAGTAATGAGGCCAGATGTATAAATGGTTTCGGAATGTGCCCTCGTCACTATCTTCAACAATAATTATTCATATCGATCTTTATAATGGGACAATTGCAGTCCTACTTTAAATTATGAAGTACTCATTGGAAATGTGATGAATATAAGAAGATTAAAGAATTTTTGATTCTGGACTATTAAAATAAAGGGTTGAGAAAATCCTTTCCCATGTAGCTTTTTAGAACTTTGTTATTTGAAATGTAGCACCTACGCAAACTTGTATATAGTATGCTTTTACGCACAGTGCCAATAACTGAAGATGTCACAGGCAGCCCTCTCTCAGAAGAACAAACTAGTCTTGGCACCACAGAGTTGCTCAGAGCCATCGCCATGGGCCCCTGTCTTTGCACAATGCTTGCTTTGCACTGTTCTTTCTTGGCTAGGGCCTTTCCCTGGGCTTTTCTTCACACAGCCGGACTTCTTTGTGGATGTAATATGTCATGTGGTTCACATATTCTCCCCTGTTGCCCATGATTGAGAACAGATGTTAGATGCCTTTATAATTATCTTCGGGAAATCTTGATGTCTTTTAATGGCATCTGTACCTTTTGAAATCTGAAGTTGTGAGCTGCATGCTTAGAGGCCCATGAAGTAGAGAACTCTGTTTTATTGCAGATAGTCACATATAACCCGTGGGCCTGCTGTTCCCCATTCACTGCTTGCTGGAACAATTAGCACTGGGAAAGGTTTTTCACAACAGGTATTAATGCATTACTAAAAGACATGAGGATGTTTGGGTTTTCTTCCAGTCAGCACGCATTGAGCTATGGCAGATCAATGGCTTCTTGGTGGAAGAAACTTGTTATTTTACTTGTTCTGTCTTTTGTCTTCCAACAAGTTCATTATTAGTCGTTAATTATACAATCTGAAGGACATAATAGAACAAGGCTTATCCTCAAACCTGAGTCACCCAAATTCAAAATGTTTTCATAAATTATAATTATCTTGAAAAGATCAAATTGGATAGTATGAATAAAATCATGCAGAAAGCCTTTGTGTCTGTGTCTATGTCTGTCTGTGTTTGTTTCTGTGCCTCTCTTTGTGTCTGTGTCTGTGTTTCTGTTTGTGTCTGTGTCTGTGTGTGCTTCTCTCTGTGTGTGTCTGTGTATGAGTCTGTGTCTGTCTGTGTCTGTGTCTGTCTGTGTCTGGGTATGAGTCTGTATCTGTGTCTGTGTGTGTCTGTGTATGAGTCTGTGTCTGTGTGTGTCTGTGTCTGTGTATGAGTCTGTGTCTGTGTTTGTGTCTAGTGCTGGGTGGTTTTGTCTAGAGAATGTTGGATAAGCTTTTTCCAATGCACAGCAAAATCGTGGTTATGGATAACCAAACCTTCTGCCTGAAACTATTCACTCAGACACAGAGTACAGATTTGGATGGATGTAGATAGTCTTGTTTCCCGAGTACCCATGTTTTGTCTTTTATTTTACAGGAGCAGAAAGTAATGCAAGGTTTGAATTCAAGACCCTGTTTCCTAACACACCAACAAACACACTCTAACAACAAGCTCTTTAAATACTTCTTCCTGGCACTATTATGACCCAACACATTTGTAAGTCTTTGGAGCCCACATTTTTGTGTCCAACATTCGTATCAATAATTAAAGCTCTCTTTAATGGGGTTGGCATCTGTGGGTACTTTACATAAATGCTGAAGGCTCTACAGGCATTTGCTTACTGCTGGTGACAGCATCAGGTAGGGTTGGAACTGAAAGCAACACACCACCCTGAATACAATATCCATTTGTTTTCCCCCAAAAATCTTCCATCAGCCATATCCTTCCTTTTGTTGGCATTATGTATTCAGTACTGAGGATTGAAGTCAAGGTCTCAAGAATACTAGACAAAGAGCACTGTATCCCATGTTCTGTGAATCTATGGAAGGGAAACAGCTTCTTGTGCCGTTGACGGTGTTTCCCCTGGACTCTGTATACCTGAAACAAACCCTTTCCTCCCATAAGCTGCTTCTGGTAACATGCTTGTCCAGCAACTGAAAGTAACTACAATAACATGCTTCCATCCATTTGTAACCCCAGAGTTTGGGAGTTGGATGCAGAGGACAGAGGAGTGCCATGTTATTGATGATGACACAGTTAAGTTCACTCCAATATGTTACAGAAAAACAACAAAAAACAATGAAACGATTTTCCAAAAGTGTCTTCAAATCAGAATATTCTTATATAGCTTCTGCAATTTAATCTTCTGTGATTATTGATCACACAGAATTGTGCATTCTCCTGAATTTTTGCTGCACTAAATCATAAATAGTGATTCCATTGTCAGCTGTATTTTAAAGCATTACCTGACCTAAAAATAAAATATATACAATCTTCAATACATTCTAGAAGGAGGTACATTACAACAAAAGGTTAATGTATTCGCCAGAGAGGCACCAGACCATTTCCAACATCAGAGAAAGTGAAAGTGTAGCTCTGATTTATAGCAATGCCACCAATAAAAATAGTCTAGATTGTATTTTCCTTTATAGAGGATGTTACTCCTCAGCTCAAGCTGGCTTCCAACTCATGTGTGGCAAAGTCTAGCTTAGAACTTGCATGGTTGCTCCTGCCTCGGCTTTCTGATCCCATGGAGTACGGCATGTGCCACTCTGCATGATTGGAAAGGCTTTGCTAAACAGGATTGTAGTGTCCCTTGTCAGAGAACTAAGTCAATGTTTGAGTATGTGCCTGGCTATGAAGTTTCTTGGACAGGCTGACATACTTCTCCAAACAACCACTGTTTGAAGTCTTTGATTTATGATTTATCCACCTGCCCAAAATTATAGTGTTGTAAGGACTTTAATGTAGCAGTATCCCTCTAAGCCTGTGCTTTCAAAGAGAAACCTGGATGGTCAGAGGAGAAATGGCCTTGGTTAATAGTATTCTGCTGCTATCTGCAGGTTGAAATACATATAAACTTTTAAGATATCATCCTTTAAGACAAACTCAATATGATTGTGAAATTTTCTAGATACATAAAATCAATATATTATAATAGTATCTATCTTTACTTATAACCTTTTTCGATCTAACAGAATGTCGTCTATACTGAGTTATACCTTTTTAGAATCTGAAATTCTTTTTGTTAGTCTGTTTTTAAATTATAATTATATTTCCTATATTAAAATGAAGTGATATTTATATGAAATAATATTTGGAACAAATAGAAAACCAAAGTATTTCTGCAAAAATGATGTGATAAAAATGCTGATAACATTTTCTTAAGAATGACTTTTTTCCTGTTTTGAGATAATGCTTTGGAAATTATCTGAATTTCAAAAATTTATAATATAAGAATATGTTAACCAGGTCTACATTTTTTTCAGACATAAGATTTCACTTATCTAGGAGAATACCCTAGAAATGTAATATGCATACTTATCAAATTTTCAGGGACATTTATTTACCTTTTAAACTAGTAACAAATCACTAGAGAAAAGAAAATCAGATGTCCATCGCTAGATCAGTGGATATAAAAAATGTGGTACATATACACCATGGAATTCTACTCAGCAATTAGGAAAAATGATATAACAAAATTTAAAGAAAAATGGATGGACTTGGAAGAGATCTTACTCAGTGAACTCCCACAAGAACAGAGAGACAAGTGTCTCATATTCTCCCTTATCTGTGGCCCCTAATCAGGTTAAACAGAACTGTAAATAAACATGACTAGTGATTCAGGTGAAAGGCAAAGGGGACACAAGGAAATGGGGCAGATGTGGAAGCAATGGAGGGTGGAGGGATGTTCACATACCTAAACTAATAATAATCTGACTCCATGGAATCCTAGCTTCTATACAACAAGTTCCAGAAGCAAATAGGACCTCAAAGGGGTAGGGGTGGAAATCTACCTATGTTACAAAGGACACTGACCTCTGGCTCCCCGACTCAGTAAGTAGTTACCTTCCACAATGAGCTGTTGATCGAGTGAACCATATGGTCCCTAAAATAAGACGAACTTTTGTCACAGCTCTTGAATACCCACCTCAGGCAGAAGATTCCACCGGCTAATATCACACAACACTGAGAGACCCTGCTGAACCCAGAAATGAAATCAGCTCCCAGATGGGCAGCTTGGGTGATGCCGGAAGGTGTTGCATGAGCAGCCAGGGGAACCAGACCAACAATATCCTGAGAGAGCAGGAGGCATCTTCAAGTTATATCAACCGATGGCCTGAACATTGAATTTCTTCCAAAATCTCTTGAAAAGCATACTCACTATCCCCACTTTTGTTAAGTATGTTGCTCAGTGTATTAGCTGGAGAAAAGATGAGGGGAAAAAAGGAATAAGATGAGGAAAAAAGGAATTCAAAGAGAAGAAAAAATAACTCAAATTATTTATAAATATATCTTTGCATATAGACCCTACAGAATCTTCTAGACCACTTTCAATACTGATAAACTAATAAACACTTTCAGTCAAGTTGCAGGATATAAAATCAATATACAAAACAGTTCTTTTATACAAATCAGGACAAATTGCTAAGAAAGAGCCTGAGCAAAATGTACCATTTACCACAGCTTAAGACACACACACACACACACACACACACACACACACACACACACACACATGTAAACATATTCAAGGAGGTAAGACGCCTCTAAATTGAAAAAAAAAACACTTAAGACACTAAAAAAGAAATTAAAAAATAGATATTGGGAAACATATTCTCCTGAACTGGCATAATTAATGTCATGTTAATGGATGTACTACCAAAAAATAGATGTATAGAAAAAAAACAGATTCCATCATCATAGGACATAACCTCAAGAATCGATAAATGGGATAACATGAAATTGAAAAGCTCTGTACAGCAAAACCACTCTCAGTAAACAGAATGCTTAAAAAATTGAATACCAGGGGCTGGAGAGATTGCTCAGTAGTTAAGGCACTTGCCTCCAGTGCCTAAGGCCCCGGGTTTAATTCCCCAGTACCCACATATGCCAGACCCACAGGATGGTGGACCTGGTGTGTTCTCTCTCTCTCTCTCTCTCTCTCTCTCTCTCTCTCTCTCTCTCTCTCTCTCTCTGTCTCTCTCTCTGCTTGAAAATGAATAAATAAAATATTTAAAAAAATTGAATACCAAATTTGCCTGCTAATTTTCAGACAAAGAGGTAATACCTAGGCTATACAAAGAACTGTGGGGACAGGGAGGAAGGAAATGGGGATGCCACCAAAAGACTTGTTCATGCAATGTATCTAATTATTAACAATAAATATGAAAAAAATGAAAAAAAAATCTCTCACAAATGTCAGGCCCTAGCCTAACTGTTCAAACTTAAGCTAAGTTTTTAGAACATGGAGTAGCCAATAAGTTTTGTTTCTGCTTGCTTCATTTTGTTTTACTAACAATAGCCCTATTTCCTTAAAATGATGCAACAAACTATCCTGCTGAATTGGTAGTAAAATAAGATGCCTTAAAGAAACGTACTCTGCTCTTTTGTATTCCGCTGATTGGCTCCCGCCAAAAAGTTTAAATTTTATTGCTTGAAAGGAATATGCTGAACAATGCAGCCTTTGGTTATAGAAGGGCTTTGGGATGACCAAAATAAAGTGAGATCTGCCTGACATTTCTCCCGGTCAGGTGTGATTTGTCCGACCACCACCTCGTCACTCCCTGATGGATCCCTTTCACCTGATGGTTGGTGAGATATGGGCTACCTGCAGAGGGCCAGGGGTCCGTGACCCCACAAAAAATCAACTACATCATCAAAACTACAAAAAAAAAATCATCAAAACTACAAATCAATACAAAGGATACTGACCTGTACAGAGTTACCAAAAAATACAAAACAAATTGTCAATAAACAATTTAGAAAGTGTTCAGCATGCTTAACCATCAGAAAAATGAAAATTAATACTTTTTTGTGATTCTCTCTCATTCCAATGAGAATGCTGAAGAGGACACGGAATCTTGGATGTTGAATCCACATCCACAGCTGGGAAAAGGACAGTCATTATTGAAATCAGTTTCGTGTTTTCTTTAAAAATCTCAACAAAGAACTGCCATGAATTAGCTACACCACTCCTGGACAAAGGACTCGGTGTCCTACCTGTAGTGCTGAAGTTCTGTTGTCAATTTGACCTGATTAGGAATCCATAGACATTCCTCTTGGATGGAGTCTCTGAGCTTGCTTCTAGATGGATTGCCTAAAGGAGAAAGTCCTTCTTCCAGAATGAGCTCTTCCCCAGTGGGCATCCCTCCTGGTGGTGGATTTTATGTATGGAATCTCTGAGAGGAAAATGGACCCTTCCTCCCACTGGCTTCCTGGGCTGCTGCTTCTGGGTGCCTTCACTTGCATGTGCATCTGACCTGTTCAGCTATCCTTTCTTGGAATTGGAACTAAGTTTCCTCAGTCTTCCTGTATGAACTGAAGACCAGCAGCTCCCCAGGAACGCTTCAGGCCTTCAGTGCTGGATTGGGACTGCTGAGACATCCAGGCATGAGGACTGAGCAGCCACAGGGTTCCTTCACAATCAATCCTCTAGACAACTATTGATTGACTATCTTAAGCTAATTCAATAAATTCATTTTAATACAATTCATTCAATTGGTTCTCTTCCTCTAGAGAACCCTGACAAATACACTACCACAGAGATACTTCCACATTCATTGGTGTTTTATTTGTAATAACAATGAAAAGAAATTCACCAAGAAGTCCATCAACCGACAACTGTTTAATAGAAGCTTATACATACACAAAATGAAGATTTATTTGGCCATGAATAGAAATGAAATTATGAACTATTCAGTAAAATGGATGGATCTGTAAACTATTCTATCAACTATGGTAATGATGACTTAGAGACACATGTTTTCTCTCATATGCGGAGTCTAAATTAGGTTTTTGTATGTGTGTTTATGTGGCTATAGGCATAGTTCATGAAACAAGAAAGGAGTAAGGAGTCCTTGAGATGGAAAAATAGTGATTTAAGGAATGAGACTAAGGTAATACACACATGAGGCATGAAAGTTAAAAAGGGACTAATGATGATCAAGCTTAAGTACAAGGAATTGAATGATGGGGACAGCAGTGAGGGGGAGGATCAACTAAAACTATGTGTGATATGCTATAATTAAACCTATTTCTTAGCATTCTGTGAAGTAAACAAAAACTACATGAAATAATTAAAAATTACTGATGAAAATATTTCCAACTTGGTTATTTTCTTCAAAATAATATATTTCTCTCCCATATCAACATTTTTAAATTCACTTATTAACTTGTGCAGAAATCTGTGTGGGAATACATTTGTATTTCTTCTGGATTTTATAAATAATCCATAGTTGAGTGCCATTTGAAGAAATATTGGGATAATGACAGGGCAGTTTAGATCAAGTTTGTACCAGCTCATAGGAGCTTATTGTTACATTTAAAAATGTTTTCAAAGCTGATAATTGAAGGCAGATAATATTAACAATTAATCATTAAAACCAATTAAATGTTACAATAATATTGAGAATCTATAGTTGCAGCACATTCTTATTATTTGTTTTCTTGAATTCATCTATTTCTGTACTACAACTATTTCAGTGTGGATGCCTTTGTAATTTTTAAAACAGTGACAAAAGACTATGGGATGAAACTGGACATGGTGAAGTTCTGAGTTCAATTTACTTTGCTATCAAAAGCTCACTCTCTGATGGAGATTGTTTGTGTTTTTCAGAAGGCAGTGAGAGAGCCGTGGTCAGTCCAACTCCACCAACAAGCCACAGGATAATGTCTGACATCCTTGTAAGAGATGAATCAGGTCTATCAGGTAGGCCCCAAATGGAACCTTAGAGAAAGGGTGTTGATAAACATGAGCCCAATCACCACAGCAAGTCAGGTAACCCAGGACAGGTCTACAAGACAGACAGCAATAATATCCAACACAACCCAAAGCAGAAGTCCAGAGATGCATAAGATCTCAACAATAAAGCAGACTTAAAACTAACCCACCATGACTCAGGGAACTGAGTGGAAGAGGGGGCAGAAAGAATGTAAAAGCCATGGTGGGGGAGAATATCCAGAGACATTGACCCCCTTAGTGACAACACACAAAGAGGGGTGAGCAGGAAATCTGGCTACCTCCTGTGCCATTTATAACCCCCTACCTCAGGGACTGATCCAGTATGCCCACAAGGAGCGTCCCCAGTGGGTTGGGGACAGGGAGGAGTGTAATGGGGCTACCATCACAAGAATGGCACATACATTGTATATAATTATGGATAATAAAAACAAAAAAAAAGATTCTTGAGGATATATAATTTATAAACAAAGGATGTTTGTTTAGCTCAACTTTGGTTGCAAAAGAGCATGACACCAGCCTTAGTCAAGTTCTGGTTAGGGGCTCATGGTGGACAGACAAAAGTTGTCTGAGGAAAAGCACTTATAAGTCCAGAGAGACAACAGCAAGCTAGTACTGTACGTGATCTCTTTTACCTGATTTCAGAAGAAGGAATCCACCCGTCCCCACCACATTGACATCTCACTGCAATGGTGAAAGTTCTAATGACTTCTTAAATATCTCACCTTCTCTCTACACCAGTCAGCGCATGATGAAACAAGCCTCCACATGATCTCTGTTAGGTACAAGGCCTACAAAAACCACAGCAGTGGACGAATCATATTGACATAAAATGTGAAATGAGAAAGCAATACAAATGGGACGTGCTTTACTGTTGGGTTAAATTTCTGTCCTTAATTTTGAAGGAGAAAATATTCATAATGCTTGTTAAATTAAACAACGTGTTATGACTATAGAGAATGTATAATACATGACCTGAAAACTCATAAAATGTTATTGCAGTAATGTCACATTGCCCATATTTGAATGAGAAATAACTGCATGTTTATCAAGTAGATCAACCATAGCTCGGCATACTGCACTGTTGTTTTACATGTTAACATAAATGAAATAATCATAGTTCACCTTGGAGCAATGGTTAAATGCTTAGCTGTTGAATCTTTACAGAGTAGGGGAGAGGGATATTATTGATAGCACGTTTACAGTAACGCATGTAAGTGAGTTTAGTATAGTAGGTGTTGCAGTCAGCTTTCTTGTTGCTGCGCAAAAAGAACCCAAACAAAAGTGGCTTGTAGAGGAATGGGTTTATTTGGCTTACGGGCTCAAGGGGAGACTCCATCCTGGCAGGGAAAACGATGGCATGAGCAGAGGGCTGGACATCACCTCTGCCACAGCACTGCAAACAGCGGCAGGAAGGTGTGCCAAACTCTGGCAAGGGGAAGCTGGCTTATAACCCCAAAAACCTGCCCCCAACAACACAGCTCCAGCGAGGTTGTAAAACCCAAACTGCCATCAGCTGAGGATCGATCTATCAGAACACATTCATTTGTTTGTGGGGGACACCTGGATCAAACCATGACAGTAGGGGAAATAAATTATGTAAATATCAAAGGGAAATGAGTACATTTACAGGAGAAAAGAAGGGAGGGAGAGGTTGTGGCACTTAGGGGGGAAAGTAGAGGGAAAAAGAGACACACACAGGGAGAGACAGGGAAGGACAAAGAGAGGAAGAGAGAGAGGTGGGAATATGAGGAAAGCAGACATGAAGAGGAGTGAATAATCAAACCTATGGTGAGGCCAAGGTTATTGCCATTTGAGGCCACATTTTCATCCCAAGAAGCAGAAAAAAATTAAATAATAAACACAGTTACAAGTAATTTTTAACTTATATTGCCTTATATTGAGGGGATGTATGCCTGGTGTTTTTACATCTTTCTGTAGAACAAACTTCTTGAAGAAAGGGAAAGGGAAGTAAGTGGAATTTAAAAAGAACACAAAACTTTTTATCTATTAGAGTGTTTTTGATAACTACAGCCACAAACAGGAGAGAAACTGAACATTAGAGGAAAATGGGATGGGGATTAAGAGCCGGAATCAGGCTTATGTGAACCTGCTAGGAACGTGATTAGTCAATAGTTGCCTGCATTGTTCAGCCCACACAAAGTAGAGAAGTCAGAGGCCAGATTGGTCTCAGTTTTGTTTTCCAAACTGAGCTGGATGTGAAGACTTGTGTGTCACTGAGAGCACTAAGTGCTACTTACAGGGCAGTGTTATCTAGATGGAGGCGACGAGTTAATGACAAGGGAGGAGTAACGGAGAATGAAGAAGGTCAGGGTATTGGAGTGGTTGACAGAGGCAAGAAAGACAGAAATCATCATTACATATATTCTGATGAGAGCTAGCTTAATATTCTTTATAACTTGGTTTTCTTACCTAATAATGCCTCCAATGTTCACATTCCCTGAAAGCTAAAAATAATAAACAATGATGAATAAATAAAGATTTCTCCAGGCTGTTGTCATGACTTTTGTCTGACCACCAGAACTGAACAGAAAGACTCTTGCTATAGACAGCATGCTTTTCATTTCAGGTATAAGACATATTAGGCAGACAGACAGAGAGAGACAGAAACAGAGACAGACAGAGAGAGAGAAGAGAGTAGGGGAAGGGGAGAGGTGTTGTCTTTTCTCTCAAAAAGTTTAAAGCCTAGAGAAACTCAATTCTGGAAGGAGGCCGTTTGTAGGAAGCCCCTTTTCTGACTCAGCCATCCTTTAAACCAGAAGAGTCACCTCCCTTAAAACCAAAAGTTTCAATAATCCTCAAAACCAAAGTGTATATTTCTGCACTAGGTAAATGGTCCCTAAATCTTCCATTGCTTTGTTTCCCTGTAAATACATGGCTTGGATATTTTAGCTAGTTTCATGAGGTTGAAGTCTAAGCAAAGCGAGACACAAACCCTCACATTAGGAGACAAAAACCCAGCTGAATTCCTGTCAGATGTGCTTACCTGTTGGGACTCTAAGGCTCTGCACCCTTCTGCAGAAGTAAACATTGCCTTGTCACTATACTTTGGATTGCATAGTCAATCACTGAACCCAGACTCATTTCTTAACAGAGAGCATAGAGAAACCTATTTGGACATGAGGTGGAAGCTTTCTCTGATTATTTTCAGAGTCCTTTAAGGTGCTGTATAGGCTTCTGGTGGAGAAAAGCCATCAACATTATTACCTAGGGTGAACCTTGAATTTCACAGGCAAGACATGCCCTCTGTGATAGAATTGTGATATTACTGGTTTCTGTCAACTGTTCTCTGACAACATTTGAGTCTACTCCAAAGAGAGAAATCAAAATCACCTCAGAAACCTATGGCAAGGAAGGACCTAAGCATTGAGGGAAGGGGATGTTAGGAATCTAATTTTCATTACTGTCTTTATTATGAATAAGTATATACATTGCATGAGCAAATATTGTGAAGGTGTTTCCATTTCCCTCCTCTCTGTCCCATACTCCTTCCTCTGTGTCCATACTGGATCTGTCTGTCCATAGGATAGGATAGGGAGTGTGAAATGAATTAGATGTAGCCAGGTTTTTTCTTTTTCTTTTTCCCCCTTCGTGTATTGTTGCAGAGGGGGAAAATGTCTCTGGATATTCTCCCCCATCATGACTATTGTTTTGCTATTATAAATTGGTGTGTTGTTATACTGCCTTCCAAATACTTATGTTTATTGCTTATTACCACAGATTGGTTCTGCCCTTAGCCCTGTCGTCAGGTTTCTTTTATTTCTCTCTTCTTCTTCTCCTTCTCCTTCTCCTTCTCCTTCTCCTTCTTCCCCTCCTCCTCCTCCTCCTCCTTCTTCTTCTTCTTTTCTTCTTCTTCTTTGTTTTATTTTAGCTTAGATCAGTTTGCATTTTTGTTTGCTTTGTTTTAGGCAGTAGATGACAGTTCATGCAGAGACACATAGTCCAAGTGCTGAAAACATGTGACAGATGTGTGCTCGACAATACACAGAAAATTACATCATCCCCTCCATGTCTCAGGAACCATGGCAGAACTGGGTAAAATAAATTAAAGCTGGAGGATTAGGAAGAATCCTGAGTCTCTGTAACTCAGATATGACAAGGCTATTGCACTCAAGATCTCAACTGGATGTGGTTGTTTGCACAAGACCCTCAAAAGCATGATGGCGACGGGGCCAGTCAATATTTTGTTATGGATAATGGACCGTCTCAAGAGTCCACTCCCCTCCCTGCAGACAGAATGAAAACTAATGGCTGCTGGAGGAGGGTCGTCATTCTCCTCAAGGGTATAGTTACTGCTAAGTGGTGAGAGAGAGTGGGACTGGCAGAATAAAGGAGGCTTAAGTGGATTGCACACATCAAAAATGAGCGGAAGAGGGGGCGGAAAGATTGTGAGAGCCGTGGTGGGGGAGACTATCCAGAGGCATGGCACCCCTCAGTAACAACACACTTGGGCCAGGAGAACCGGGCTGAGTACTAGGCTATCCAGGATCCCTTGCCACAAGGACTAATACAGACAGCCTAATACAGGCTATCCAACTGATCAGGGATGGGGAGGGGGGGAATTGGGGAAGTCGGGATAACAACTCATTGTTTGCCCACTAAATAATGTAACACATTATAGACAATAAATATATATTTAAAAATTACAATATATGTGAAATTCTTTAAAAAATTAAAAAAAAAACTTTTTTGTTCATTTACTTGTAAGTGTGTTTGTGTATGCATGCATGCATGGGCTGGGGGCTTGGACTCATATCAACAGACTTTGCAAGTAAGAATCTTTCAACTGCTTAGCTATCTCTCAAACCCAAATCAAAACCATGATAGAAAAAAAATTCTCAAATGTATTTCTGGTATTGGAAACTAGTAAAAATTATGCCATCAGAATTATAGTTCATTTACAAACATGTTGATGTTACAAGAGGGACTTATGTTTTAGTTATGAACTTCAAGCTATTTATTAGGGAGAAAAAGAGATGATTAAATAACTTTCTTCTAGCTAATTGCCTAAGGCTGGATTCTAGTTTATGGACATATATATATATATATATATATATATATATATATATATATATATATATATATATATATATATATATATATAGTGTTTTATCTTTTCTATAAATATTCACTTTATGATTTTTTTGTCAAATTAATTCCTTCATAAATTATAAGTTCCCACTGGTAATGAAAGCAATCAAAGTCAGGAATTATTCTCACTTAGATCCTAAAGTGTCTGTTTATTTTTGCAGTCAAATATTAAAAAGCAAATCAATGTGTTCAAAAATGATGCTCATCTAAGTTGAGTTAGAAACTATATATTTTTCATGCTTTAAATTAACAATATGCTCAAAAATGTACATTGTCATCCTGTAACATTGAATATGTTAGAAGTCTGTGCCTGAAACTTTGGAGGAGCAACTTATGAAACCGTGGTGAATGTGTGCAAACCAGAAGATGGTGCTGTTTCCATTTCCATGGCAGTTTGGAACTGCAGAAAAGCAATTTATTTCCAGTTCAGCCATTGATGGGCTGTAGATTATTGAGCATACCTTCGCAATAGGAACAGTTAATGTTGCTTTGCTCTTGAGGATTTCACATTTACAAATAATTGGCATAGCATTTCCACACAGGAGATATGAGAGCATGTACTATTCGCAAACAATCTCACAGTGATGGGTCCTGATCAGTTGCAACAATCCCAGTTATACACTGCCAAGATTACACTGAGATGTGAAAATACATATTAGATAAAAGACCTATTTAATTCTCTGGTTACTTATACGGCTATTAAACTGCAACATGCAGACCATTAAAGTGGTGATGGTCCTTATTTAATGGAATGTGAATTTATTCTTCCGAATACTGAGCCGTATTATGGTGACATGTTAATTATGTACTATCCATGCACAAAAGATTCCATCAGTTAACACAGAGGAATGTGGTATGTGGTTTCTATAAAATATCAATGCTATTTGTCTTCATCCAAAATTTAGTAATGTGTCCTTTAAAAAGTCTAAAAACTGCCTCTGTTCCTGTGGAAGGAGAAGTGCTTTGGGAATTTCCACCATGTGCCTTTGCCAAGAATGACCCTTGAAACACTCCCTGCCTCTCTCTAGTGACGATGTCACAACTTCAAAAGCAAATAAAAGACTGAAAAAAAGCCTTTTCAAGTCCCCTTAGCAAAAATATCCACACAAGATAAATAGACAAACATAAGCATATTTGCTTCAAATTCAGATCCAAATTCATTTTCACATAGAGTTATAATTATGAGCTAGAACTAAATGAGTTGTATACATTTACTGACAGCGAATGTTTAGATGTCTGAGTATGGAGACTTTGTCAGTCATAAAAAATTTATGTAAATGATACCTAAAATGATGTTAAAATCAATCTAAGCATATTAATTTGTAGCTAGAGGAACCCACCAGATATCTTAAAGGAGAGCTGTAGAATGATGATTTTGGGAAGGGGAGAAAGGAATTCAGGTTCAGAAAAGAGGGTTGGGTAAAATTAAGTGCATTGACCCTTATATGCTATCTGATTTCTAAAAGTCACTGTATGAGTCGCTTTCACAGAGGTTGAAAAGTGTGCTTGTGTCTGGTCCGCAAAAACAGATCAGTGCATTTCCTACCAGAATCACTTGGGGCATTTTTTTTCCTTCTGCTGCTTTTTTAATTTTTTTTTTGTTTGTTTGTTTCTTTACAATGTTTTCCCTAGGTTTCTACAGCAAATTGCTAAATTGGATCATCTTGGTTGAGGCATGGGACTAGATTTTTGACAAACTTCCTTGGTAACTTTGAAACATGGGGAAAATTCATTCCAACAAGGAAGAGTCAGGACAAAGGCCATCAATGGAAGATGACAGAACATTAGTCTCAATGAACACAGTACCATGTAATGACCTGACCACACAATTTTATTACATAAAGCAAGAAAGTGCATAGAAGATTTGTGGATATGGTTTCCTTTAAACTTAGATAGCATAGGCTTTTAGTGGGAGATACCCTCTTCCCAAATGATTTTTTCCCCTGAGCTATAATAGCTTAATTCATTAATTAGTTACCTCATTTCATTTTCCTAGATCCCTTTCCCCAAAGTAGTTCTAAGCCTTCAGTTGCCTGAAGCCAAAATCTAAGGAGTCCAGTTGCAGCCGGTTTTCCTGATGACTGTAATTTAGGGAAGTAGTGCTTCAGGAAATATAATTGGGTTTCTTTGTGTGCTTTCATAAGGTCTTTGGTGAACTAATTTGCGGTTGCAATAGCTTTCTCGGAATTTAGAAATAAAAAAGTTCTTGGAGATACATGTATTACTGTTGAATGTGAGGCTATAAAATGATAGTGTTCATTTTAGGAAAATAACATTGTTTCCAATGTTTAAAACTATTCACAATAAGTAAATTACTTTTAAAAATGTTTGGATCCTGTGAACCTTTTATTATGCAAGATGGGATTCTTTATATTGTCTTTGCTTTTTCATAGTGTGCATGACTCAGCTTCTTAGGCAAATGACAAAAACTATGTTGTCTTGGTTACACTCACTAAAAAAGTACATGAAAATGCAACCAAAATTAGTTTATGAATGAATGCATGGAAAGTCTAAATATATGTTTTAGAATTCATGAGCTGTATCCAAACCTAAAATGTTGTATGAGCATAATGAATAGATATAGGGGATCAAAATGTATGATTTGATGCTCTACAGCGTATTTCTGTTACCATGGATTACACAATTTATAAAGAAAATTCCTACAGTCAGTGGTGCATTTTGGCAGAAGGAGAGAACCATGTATGGTAAATGCCTTATCTCTAATGTTTATGAGCTGATCTTAAGCAAGTCTTACAGACCTCACCTCAGGCGGCTATGGCAAAACTTCATAGATGAGCTATGCACAGCAGAACTGAATTTCTCACATTGTTCCAGACCCAAAATCTGAGGTTAGAGTGGACTCTAGGTTGATAAGTTAATTTTTCTAGCTTTCAGTATAAGTCCTCATTATATTCTGGCATTCTGAAATAAAGCAAGCTAGCCCTCAGGTATCTTATTATTTAATGGTTTTCGTCCTCTTCATGAGGGCTCCTCTCCCCTGACATAATCATCTCCCAAATGCACCACTTCCAAATACTCTCGCAGATTTCAACATGTAATATTTCAACATAGGAATTTAGGGAAGGGCAAAAATATTTGCTGTGTTACATCTGTAAACTATATCATTTGCCATTTTCTATTTTCTATGTTACTACTGTGATGAGACAACTTTGATCATAAGTATTGAATTGCCGATATCCTGACCAGATATATAGGGAATACTAAACAAACCAGGCCTCTTTTTATTACCCAGAGTGTTTGTGTCCTTTCATGGGCTGGTCTTCTATACCACAGTTCTATAATGTGTCTTTGGGTCAGCTTTGTACTGCTTTTAATTTATTTATGTTTCTGTGTAATGTTGTGTTTGAAGAGATGATTTCAAGGGTATAAAAATATGGAAAAGTCTTCCTCGTAGACATTAATACAAATGGAACATCAAAAGTTCATTGAAGTGTTTCTTATTCAGTATTGTAAATATATATATTGCTGAACACTGGCCTGCTTTTCTTATTATTGTATGCCTTATCTTTTCTTTTCAATTATTCATAGTCTCCTAAGGACCACTTTCAGTTTAAAATAGTATCTATGGGATGTGAAAACAGCAAGAAATGTACTTCTGAATGGATTGCAGAGAAAGGTCTATTTAGAAATTTAAATGTATGTGGTCAGCATAGAAGATAAAGGCACCTGCTCAATAACTGTGTCCCTGACAGTGTTCTGGTTATAGTGCATTTGAACTTTATGATTGCCTTCCTAGGACACTAAAGCTTTTTTCTTTTATTTTTATATCCAAATGGCTTTTATGTTATGACATTTGAGGCACAGTGAGAGTATTTCTTAGTTTTTTCATTATATATAGCGATATTATGAAGTTATATAGTAAATGTA
>PVHP010036447.1:0-17886 GCA_004024765.1 Zapus hudsonius | reverse complement strand
GAAATGTACCTTCTAAAGGAGTGATCACAAAACCATGCTTTCTACTCTCCACAGTTCTAGCCATAGTTTAGTCTTGGCCAAAGAATTCAGTTCCCTCCTCTTGGGTCTCTAGTGCAGAATAAAGGGTTGAGGGTTAGGCAGTGGCTTTGGCATAACAAGCCTGATTTTGAAACTTGCCTCTGAAATTTAACAGCCCTAAGGCTTTGGACAGAGTAAGTGAGTGGTTCCCTCCAGGAACAGCAGGGAGTCCTATTCGGAAGGAGGCAGCCTCTCTCAATTCCCATGAAGGTGGCCATGTTCTGAACCATCTCCACAGTATCTGACTTCAGAACCTTACATGAAAGGAGACTGGAAATTAGCAAGGCCAGTGAGATTCTCTGAGAATTCAGAACTTGGTAAAGTAGCAGTGAAGCATGGACCTGATCTCAGAGTGGACTGGGTTCCAGGCACTAGTGAGTGAGTGTGACTCAGGAGCTGGGGATGGAGGCTGGGGGTGAAGCCCCCAGATCATCTTTGAACAGGTGACAGGATACTTGGTATGAGGCTCTCTCAAACTACAGCTCATTTCCAGAGGTGTTCAGAAGTCCACAGGACCCCTGTCTTGCTTTAAAAGAAGACAGGTGACCCTTACCAAACTAACCATGAAAATCAATTCAAATCAAAGACCTAACAAATGGACCTTGTGAGAAACAGACAAAATCCAACCACAACACCCTCTCTAGGCATTTTCTGGGGATCTGAGGTTGGCACTCATGAGCTCCTGGACAATCCCCATGCTACTACAGGGGATATGACAACCTCCCTTTCAACATGGTCGTGGACACCAGGGCAGCAGGAACATGTATGTCACTATGTAGATGACACTACAAGGCTGTGAAGAATCTCCAAAGGAATGGTCACAAGTGAGAGTCATAGAATGTGTACTGTGCTACTTGGCTCAAACTCTCATATCAACTAAGAAGAAAAGGCTGTCAAGGCAGAAGGTTTAGGAGCAAGATTCAATGCCACCCCTAAGTTTGCCAAGGACCAGAGTCTCCTAAGGTCATCTTCATGATTGTTCCCAAGCCTCCACAAGAGCAAGGTGGCTGAACCCTAGGACACGCGCTGCAGCCCAAACTGTGCCAAGTGCAGCATGGTCCTTTCAACCAGAACTTGGCCAGGGCTGTCTAGGTGACCCACAGATCTCCTGGCTCAAACTGAGGAGAAGGGGTTGGGGTCTCTATTCTTTCCTTCCAGGAGGTTCCGGATTGCACCAGATCTCTGCTCACCAGGGAGGCCAGCACCTGCTACTCCTGGTCTATGCAGACCCCCAGCTGGAAAATAGGAGCTGTCTTCCTTCCATGGTAAAACAAGAGGCCACCCAGGGGCTTTATGCAGAGCTCAGATCTGCTCCAAGATGTCCTGTTGGCTCGCTCACAAGAGCAGCTGGGAGCTTTTTCTTCTCTATTATAAAGAATCACTGCAGATTACATTGAGTTGAGAGGAATAGATGATGAGCCCCTGGGAAGATATTAATTTCCATTTTGTTACAAAAACATACAAGTAGACTGCTGAGAATCCAATCCTCTCATTTTGCTTGTAAGACATATTTTGCATTAGCTCATTCCTTTTTCTAGAGTGTATTAATTTGCATTTGCTCTTTTAGAATTTAGCTAATGGCTTATTAATTTTTTTCACTGACTATAAGGGAGGTTTCCTTTCAAATGAGCATAATATTTAATCCTGAAATCAGCCAGCCAAAAAAGAACTTGTGGGCCCGGCATAAGCAATGAGCCCACCCTAGTCTCTTGTATCCCCACTGATCCCAGGTGCCCAAAGACAGGCAAAACCAAGGACTTGCCTTTGTCTCCATCAGGGTGGAATTTTGCCAATTTTATCTCCTGGATAAAAGACGAGACAGGAAAACAAACCATATAAGTAGCAAGCAGCATGGAAGCAGATGGACTGAAGAGTGCTCGCAAGGCCCCTGATGAGGGTCTCCCCACTCATCCAAGCATCGCTCCTCCTTCTCTCTAGCTGCTGGCTGCTGGGGTGCATTCCTGGCTTAATTCTCTCCCCCAACATACCGGGCAGATTGGTTGGGGCAAGAAGTCCAGTCTGAAGTTCAGGACTAGTGGGTGGCCATAGGGTCAACAGAAGCCCCTTCTCCAAACCTACCTGTCCCCAGACATATATGAGAGAAGGAAGAACTGTCCCCTCCTGCATCCTGTCCCAGACTGCCCTTTCTGCACGAGGGTTATTTCCTCCAGGTGCCATTGATTCCCTTTATCAGTTCTCTTTTATTCCTCCATTTTGTTTAAATTTATTGCTTCCTTTTTCTTCTTTCTCTTGGTTTGTAGCTTAAAGGGAACAAAGTTCATCAAGTATGGACTTGATTTATCATTTCTCTCTTTTTCCCTCCCTAATGTAAGCAATGGGAGCAATAAATCTCCTCTAAGTATTGCACTGGAAGGGGCCCAGAAATGGAGATGT
This sequence comes from Zapus hudsonius, assembly GCA_004024765.1. NCBI lineage: Eukaryota > Metazoa > Chordata > Mammalia > Rodentia > Dipodidae > Zapus > Zapus hudsonius. The sequence continues at coordinate 15,414 of PVHP010036447.1, read as the reverse complement.
GTCACTTCCATGGTTGTGTTCTTAAAATATTCTGTGCAGTCCCAAACGTCTTCTCTAATGAAAGGTTTATTTAAGAAAGGATCTGCTTTGCCGAATGCAATAAGAAACAGATGAGGGCTGGAGAGATGGCTCAGCGGTTAAAGGCACTTGCTTGCATAACCTGATGGCCCTGGTTCAATTCCTCAGTGCCCACATAAAGCCAGATGCACAAAGTGGTATATGCATCTGGAGTATGTTTGCAGTGGCAGGAGGCCCTGGCACACATATACTGACTCTCTTTCTGTCTCCCTCTTTCTCTGTTTTTCTCTCAAATAAAAGAAAAAGAGCCAGGCATGGAGGCACACACCTTTAATCCAAGCACTCGGGAGGATGGCTGTGAGTTCAAGCCACTCGGAGACTACATAGTGAATTGCAGGTCAGCCTAGACTAGAGGGAGACCCTAAATTGACAGATTGACAGACAGACAGACAGACAGACAGACAGACAGACAGAAAGAGAGAGAGAGAGAGAGAGAGAGGAAAAGGAAAAACATGAAAAAGAGACACAAGTAAAAGGGGAAAAGTGCTTCTGGGCATTTCCTTCAACAGGGACGCCCTGAACACTTGGCATGGCTATAGGAACCAGAGCTGGAGCAGCAAAGAAGACAAAGTCCCTGTCCTTGGGGACTTTGGGTGAGCTTACAGAGGCAGAATATAGTCCCATGAATAATACATCAAGGTATAATTACATCAAGGTCACTGCCAGGAGAACTGAAGCACAGTGAAGGGACAGAGGTACACTGACTCAACAGAGAGAATCCGTAGCAAAGGCCCCTTGGGTCCCGAAGAAGTATGGTGTCATGATTTTGAGGTCCTGGCTGGAACCTGATCCCAGGGAAGAAGGAGGAGTCAAGCAGGATGGGACTCTGTCACACCAGTGTGCTACCTTACCCTTGTAGAGGATCCCAGGCCCTCTATGTTTAGTAAAGCCTGGGCTGAGCCCAGCCAGGCAGTCTCTCCAGGGACTTGGAACACAGGACTGTATGAAGTCCTTAGTGTTGAAGGTGGGCACTGATGGAGAAAGTGTGGAGTCAATCTCCTGGGGAGCTGGGCTGCAGGCAAGAGTGGGTGTACAAGAGGAGGATGAGCCAGGAGGGGCAAAGGAGAGGGCTCTTTCCATCTTCTGTCAGTTGGCACCAAATGACCAATTCACCAGGCTTAGCTAGGATGCTGGCTTCTAAAACACCATTTTAGGGGAAATGCCTTTTCAATATCTCATATTCTTAACTCTTACTAACATTTTAGGAAATGTTCAAGGTGTTAACAACGAGGCTTTCCTATTGCTGAAGACTCCACATAGGCTTGGGCTACAGGTCACTGAGAAATGAAGCTGGAGCTGAGCTGGAAGCTCCTGCCTGTTGACTAGCTGTCAGGACGCTGGAAAGAGCCATGCAGCCTGTTGGGGGGGAGGGAAGGAGTCATCAATGGTCTTAACCAGCAGTGGAGCCTGGCAGCTTTACGACTGGCCAGTCAGGCCAAATGTACCAACTGGTGCAATGGTGACATACATGCCTGTTATGGGGAAACCAACTGCTCTGATTGGACTGGAGATCTCTCCACGGGAGGGAATTCTTGCCTGGTACTGAACATCTAATCAAAGCCTATGGCTGGGGAAGTCATAATCCCTAAGAGAGGAACTACTACTGTTCCCCGGCTCAATGGTTATATCCACCAAACTGCCCTCTAAATACTCATGTTTATGCCCATATGTCAAAGCTACTCTCACTCTTGGTTAGAGAAGCTTCTCTTTTCAGATGGCAGTGACCACTGGGGTGACTCAGAGCTCATTAAAGTGCTGAAAAATGACCCTACCTTGAAAAGCAAAAAAAAAAAATCAGTTGACACAGATTTGTCTTGAATTCTTTGAAGTCATTTTCTGCTTCGCCAACATTTAGCATTTCCAGGATTCTTGTACCAGTTTCTCTGAATGACCAGTTTGATAAATTTAACAAATGCACAGATGTGCTTCCCTCTGGTTCTAACCTTACAGGCGACTTGTATTTTATGGAATGGGTTTAAAGGGATGTAGAAGCAGTTTTAATTCTGTCTTCAGATGGCATTTCAAGGACTGCTCTGCTCGCCTCTGTCCCAGAGCTACAGATGGAGAGGAGAGAGAGGGAGAGCAAACACCCCACACAGCAGGACTGTTAGAAGGAAGAAAGGGACACTGGGTATTGGGTGTTTGTCACAGAAGGCTGCTTTGCTGCACTTCATTGTTGTGGCGTGAATGTAAAACATCCTCCATAGGCTCATGTGTTTGAGCACTTGGTCCCCAGCAAAGCAGCACCATTCAGGCAGGCTGCGGAACCTTTAGGAGCTGGAGTCTTGCTGGAGGAAGTAGGTCACTGGGCACCTTCACTCTCTGGCTCTCTGCTTCCTGATCTGGTGAGATGTGACCAGCTCTGCTCCCACTCCTATCACCTGGCTTGTCCACATGATGGACTCTACCCTCTGGCACTGGAAGCCTAAGTAAACATTTCTTTCCCCAAGTTGTTTTGGTCAGGTATTTTGTTCCCAGAAATAAGAAAGTCACTGATACACCCATTACCTAATGCCCCTACCAAGGTTTTTGGTAAATGTATTGATTTCTCACCTTCTTTGTTCAGGTAACTTCCTCTTACCATGGGATATGTCATTCAGGGTAACCAGAGTCTGTTTTTTTTTTTTTAACCTGGATTATATTTTTTGTGTGTGTGTTGACTTCAGTTGGTGATCTATAGCTGAGAACTGCCCTGTGGACAGCATGCAGTCTTTCCTGTCTCACGCGTTACTGATTCTAACTCTGGGAAGAAGCTCTATCTTGTGGCAACATTTCTACATTTTGTTCTCTGCTCTCTCAAATCCAATCTGCAATCACTAAGGCTGTTAGATTTGCATTCATTCATTTATTTGCAAGCAGAGAGAGAGAGAGGGAGAGAGGGGGAGAGAGAGAGAGAGAGAAAGAATTGGCATACCAGGGCCTCTTGCCACTGCAAATGAATTCCAGATGTATGTGCCACTTTGTGCATCTGGCTTGATGTGGGTACTGGGGGAACCAAACAAAGGATGTCAGGCTTTGCAAGCAAACTCATGTCATATCCAACTCCTGAGATCTGCATTTTAATAAATGGCAGTGGCAGTTACTGTTGTGTGTCTCAAGACAGACCCGAGCATAGTGGCCTGTGATCCCAGCACTCAGGAAGCTCAGGCAGGAGGATGGAGCGCTCAAGATCAGCTTGAGACGCAGAGCAACACCCAGCCTCAAAAGAACAAAGGAATCTGAAAAGTTGGATTGCCCAGAAAGGAGCTTTTGTAGTAGAAGGGAAAGGAGTAAGAGAAGTTCACAGTATATTTTAAAAAGTGAAATACAAAGAGAACAATAAAATCCTTATGCACCTGAAGGAGCCCAGGGGATTTCACCTCAAGACATGGCACTCAAGAAGCTGGGATTTTTTTGTTATTATTAATATGGTGCTGAGGGTCAAATCTACTGAGCCACACCCATAGTACCTACAGTTATTTTAAAGTAAAGGCCCTTGGAGACCAGCAGTTTATAGAAGACGCTTACTTTAATATTCCCTCATCTGCCTTGAGACTGGGCCCACCAAAGAGAGACATTTGTCTTCCATCCTTCCAGGAAATTGCATCATCTATCACAGAAAAGAAGACTGAGGAATGAGCCACACCGGAATGGACTTTGTCACAAGATATTCCTCGGGCTCATTCCAATTCTAAAGAGAATCATTTATGTCCCTCTGGTTCATTCCAATTCCAAAGAGAATCATTTACAAGATATTATTTCTCTCTGGGGCTCATTCAAATTTCCAGAGAATCATTTACAAGCTAATTTCTGCCTCCTGAGTTCATCTATCTTCCCTAAAATCATTTACTGCCCTTCAAAATTACCTTCATCTCCCCACCCTCCTGCGCCCTAGGAAGAAAAGTATTTAGCATTTAGACTCAATTATCAGGCACCCACTCTCCTGCGATTTCCCCCTTGTTTGTTAAATACATTTGTATGCCTTTTCTCTCTTGTTCATGTGTCTATTGTCAATTCATATTAGTAGACACTCAGAGGGACAGAGGGAAGCCATTCAGGTAACCTCCTCGTTTGCTGATTCTACTGCCTTTCCTCTGCACCAAAGAGAAGCAGGTATCTATGCCAGTAGGAGGGTGGTGGTCTAACTGGGGCCAGGAGGATGCAGCTAGGCAGCAAAAGTAAGGTTCTCTAAAGAGAATAAACTTCCATTTAAAGCCAAGTTCTCGGGCTGGGATGTAGCTCAGTTGGTAGTGCTGGCCTAGCCTACCCAAAGCCCAGCACTTGGGTCAGATGGCAGAGGATCCAAAGTTCAAGGTCCAGATGGGAGATGGCTTTGTAGATAAAGTGCTTGCTGCACAAACATGAATACCTGAGTTTGGGTCTCCAGATCCCACGTAACATGTTAGCATCTATAATCCCAGCATGCCCAGGGCAAGAAGGGAAGCTTGAGGGTCAGCTAGCCTGGTAAACACAGAGGTGAGTTAACATGAATGAGAGAGCCAGCTTCAAACAAGGGAGGAGGTGGGAACTCACGCTGAGAAATGAGATGTCCTCTGGCACACATGGACCCACACACACACATGAATACACACACATGCACAAAATTCAACATCATCCTCAGCAGCATAGCACATTGGTGGCCAGCCTGGGCTACAGAAAATCCTGCCTCAACAATAAGTAAGTACTGAGTGTGGTAGCTCACACCTTTAATCCCAGGACTCAGGAGGATGAGGTAGGAGGACTACCAGGAGTTCAAGACCAGCCTGGGATACAGAGTAAATTCCAGGTCAGCCTTGGCTGAATGAGACCACTGCCTTAAATACAACAAAATAAAACCAAAAAAAAAAAAAAAAAAAAAAAAAAAAAAAAAAAAAAAAGTAAAAGAATAAATAAAACAGAGTGTGGTGTGTTGGGGCAAATGACTGCCCTCAGACAATAACGGACATGTTCAAAAACAACTCTAGCTGTGTATGGGGGTGCATGCCTTTAATCCCAGCAAGCAAACATAGGAGGATAGCTATGAGTTTGAGGCCACCCTGAGACTACAGAATGAATTCCAGGTCAGCCTGGGCTAGAGTCAGACCCTACCTTGAAAAAGAACAACAAAAACAAACAAACAACAACAAAAAAACTCAATCTGTCTAACTAAGTATGGCGGCTCATGCCTACCTATAATCCCAGCACTCGGGAGGTTGATGCAGAACGGTCTTAACCATGTGCAAGTTTAGGCTAGTGAAAGAAAGGAGAAAAAAACAAAAGCATCTTTCTAAATTGTGTATCGTTTTCTGTATTTAAATGCTCTTAATGATTTAATATAAAAAGGAAATTGTTTTAGAAAAGTTGTTTACTGAGCAAGTTTAAAATGATAGGTTTTGGATGGTTGCTAAGAGAATTCCTACCTCCTTATTCTGGGTTGATGAGGACAGAGTGTGCGTTTGAGTACAGATGAGCGCACTTGTGTGGGTGGAAGGGGATTTAAGTGACTAAAACCACCCTCACACTCATTGTCCCTCTCAGCATTGCTTTGAAAATCCTCTAAAATGGCAGGGCCTGAAGGAAAATCCACAAGCAGCAGGAAAGAGCCTCTCAGTAGGGGACTCAGTCCCCTGGGGTGACAACTGGGTTTGATGCTGGGTCTGCACAGCCCAGGGGACGCTGGCTCATTCATTCACTCATGGAATACTTACTACATGCCAGACACTACTAGGTGATTGTGTGAATGTCAGTACTTATCTTTTAAAAAATAAGTGAATCTTCCCCTAGTGCCATTTCTTCTAGAAGCACTGGAATGTTGTGTCTGAGAAGCATGCAAATCTTTTCAAAAGTTAAATAAGCCTCTTGCAAGTTTTGTGTTCCCGAAATGCCTGTCTGGAAGGCCTCTGTAATGTGACTACCAAGAAGATGCCTTTTGCCAGGCATGGTGTCTCACGCCTGTAATCCCAACATTCAGGAGGCTGAGGCAGGAGGGTTGATGCAAGTTCACAGCCAGCCTTGATAAAGCTGGAGGAAGAGAAGCGTGGGCCATATTATAGAGCACATATTTAAACTGAGGAGTAGGAGTTCAGAGGGGATGGTTAATGGGCACCGGGTGCAGAGGGATGGGAAAAATACCTTCCAATGTTTGTTAATATAGTTGGCTAACTATGCTGGACAATTGCATATTTCAAAACAGCTAGTAGAGGATTCTTAATGCTCCCAACACAAAGGAACAATAAATGTCTGTGGTAGTGGGTATGCCAATTCCCCGGACCTGAACATCACACATTGTGTATGTATACTGAAATATCATATTGTCCCATAAATGTGTAGATTTTTGAAATGCAAGGAAAAAAACACAACATATTGGCTTCTGGTTCATCTGAAGGCCGGCTAATTAGGAATTAGGGTTAGCACAGGACTAAGTGAAGAGAAGCTCATTTGCAGCTGTTTCCCTATGTCCCTAGTGAGTCACCTCTGGGAGTGGTGACAGTGTGGGTGACTGACAGGTGCGGCTCTCACTGGAGCATGCCAGGCTTCAGAAACTGTGGACTGGAACAAAAGGCCAGGTGTGATGTTAGGAACCCTTGGCTGAGAACCAGAAAGAGCATGTTATGGGTAATAACTTCTGTGACTATTTACAAGTGAGAGTTAATCTAAAAGTTAAGGGAACAGGAGAGAGCAAGAGGGGTCAACAACATGTCCTTGCTCTGGTTCACAAGGAAATGGCCCTACCTTTCATGCCAAGGTGCTGCTGGAGCACAGGCATGTCACATGCCCACATCCCATAGCACAGCCTGCCTCGGGCCTCTACTGTAGGTCTGAGCACCATGACCACTGGACAACTAAGAAAGTGGGCACTATGGCTCGGTGTTAGAGCATCCCAGCATGCACAGCATGTGGAGAAGTCAGGCGAGTTGTCTTACAGCTCTCTTGGCCTCTGCTTTGTATTCAAGGACCCTACATCTCTAGGAGCCATAAAGGAAAGCTTAGTACCAGATAATAAACTGTCAGGGTGCCGTGCAGTGACGAAAATGAGGGAGTTTTTTGATGACAGTGTAAAAGTAGAAATAGAGTGTTATTCTCTATATAAATTATGAGAGGCCAGGTTAATTTTTTCCTAGAATTACATATGGCTGAGGAAAAGAATATTTGCATTTTTATGAGGTCATGGAATGTCAGGGCTGACTAATGTTTCTAAGTAAGTATCATGCATAGAGTTGAACCCTCTCCCAGCTGCCTTAGAGGAAGAGCCATACAGCTAGACAGCCACCGTACCTGTATTGGGGCACTTGCTGGGAAACTAACGTGGAGGGAGACCCCTGGAGGTGCTCCCCTATGACACAGGATGATTACTAATCAAACTCCTGGGGATGTGCCTCGGTTGGTAGAGCACATGGTAGCAGGAACGAAGGCCTGGGTTCATAGTGCTGAGAAGAAATGACAGTGGAGTGTTTAGCACTGAGACATCTCTATCACACCTTCCAAGGCTCAGGGTCCACTGCAGAAGAGGTGGCAGAAAGAATGTAAGGGCCAAATGCAAATTTCCAGACACAAAATGGCCTTGATAATCCTGACACTACCTACACAAGACCATCATAGAAGGAGGAAAAGATGATGACATTGAAGCAAAATAGAGACTAATGGAGAGGAGGGGGGATATGATGGAGGGTGGATTTGAGAGAGAAAGCGGGGGTGGGGAGGAAATGTTCATAATTTATTGTCTATAATTATGAAAGCTGTCAATAAAAAGTTAAAAAGAGAGTGAGTATAGGCACACCAGGGCCTCCTGCCACTACAAATGAACTCCAGACATTTGCGCCACTTTAAGCATCTGGCTTTACATGAGTACTGGGAATCAAACCCTGACCATCAGGCCTTTAACTACTGCTGGCTCTCTATTCTTGATGTATCCTGGTTCTCACCAGTATTCTCTACCATCTCTGTTCCACAGGTGCAGGATCAGAACCAGCACCTACCAACTCCATAGGTGCAGGGCCGGAAACCCCAAATATTTTTTAAATTTTTATTTTTTATTTGCAAGCAGAGAAACAGAGAGGGAGGAGGAGGAGAGTATAGGCATGCCAGAGCTTCTTACGGCTGTAAATGAATTCCAGACGTATGTGCCACTTTGTGCATCTGGCTTTACATAGGTACTGGAGATTTGAACATGGCCCATCAGGCTTTGCAAGCAAGCGCCTTTAACTGCTGAGCAATCTCTCCAACCTCACAAATATTTTTTTCTTAATTTTATTTTCAGATTTTTCACTGCAAATGTACACAAATACAACTGATGTGTCTAGAGCTTTTGTATCCTGCCTGCGATGATGCTGACCTTATTCATGAATTCTAATAGAATTCATGAATTCTGTGTACTGTGGGGTATTTCTTAATGTCAAATGACAATAGGAAAGGACCTGTGAAGTTAGAAAAGCTTCCTCAAAACACCAACTTCCAAACATGCAGGGGAACTGGTTTTGCATAAAAATGGGGAACAGGGCTAGAGAGATGGCTCAGCAGTTAAGGCCCTTGCCTACACAACATAATGACATGATTTCCATTCCCCAGTACCACGTAAAGCCAGATGTACAAAGCGGCACATGCATCTAGTTTGTCTGCAGTGGCTGGAGGCCCTGTCGTGCCCATTCTCTCTATCTCTCTTCTATCGCTGTTTGCAAATTAATTAATTAATTAATTTTTAAATGGGGAACATAAAGTCAAGTTTTATCCAAAATGACTATAAGAAGACAGGACATGGTGGTGCACAGCTTTAATCCCAGCACTCAGGAGGCAGAAGTAGAAGGATCGCTGTGAGTTCAAGGCCAGCCTGGGACTATAGAGTGAGTTCCAGATCAGTTTGGGCTAAAGTAAGACCCTAACTTGGAAAAAAAAAAAAAGACAAAAATAAAAAGAAGAGTGGTTGGGGATTTAGCTCAGTGGATGAGCACTTGCCTAGCAAGCGAAAGGCCCTGGATTTGGTCCTCAGCACCGAAAAAAATATAAAATAAAATAAAATAAAAATAAAAAGAAGACAGGGAGCACAATAAGACCCATATACAGTAAGGAAAGCCATATGAATTATTTCAAGTCAAGGGAGGGAGGACTGGGGTGTAGTTCACTGGTAGTATATTTGCTTAGTACAAGTAGGGGCCTGGATTTAGTCCCCAGCACTACAAAAAAGAGAAAAGGGGGAAAAACAGATACTGCAAGAATCAGAATTAGAAAATATTAGAATTGAAATGACAGAACTCAGGACAGATTTAGAAATACAAGCAAAACCAAGCTCAGATAAAAAGGCCAAATTAGAAGAAATACATGAGTGAGTCAGTTGATGCCACATAAGACTCAAAATGTGAAAAAGAGAACTTTTTTTTTTATTTAAAAAGAAATGGAGCTGGGAGATAGCTCAGACTTGCCTTCTAAGCATGAAGACCTGAGTTTTATCCCAAGAACCCTTATTTAAAAAAAAAGAAAAGGCAGACATGGAGTGTGCTTCACTGCTGGGAGATAGGTGGATCCCTGGGGTTCACTAGCAAACCAGTTTAGCCTACCTAGTGAGTTCTGGGCCAGTGAGAAACACTGTCTCAAAGAAAGCTCCTGGTTGCCCACCAGAACTAGATGGTAATGACCATCTAGTGATGCTTGGGCTACAGGTCACTGGGAAATCCAGCTAGAGCTGAGCCAAAAGCTCCTCCCTGTGACCAGCTGTCAGGATGCTGGAAAAACCTATGCAGCCTGTTGGGGGAGAAAAGTCATCAAGCTCTATGGCAGGCCAGCCAGGCCAAATGTACCAACTGGTATAATGGTGGCATGTCTGTTTTGGGAGAAATCAATTGTTCTCTGGTTGGATTTGAGGCCCGCTCCATGGGAGGGAACTCCTGCCTGGTACTGAAAGCTGGGAAGATCATAAGCCCTACAGGGAAAACACTACCTTTGTCTAACTAAATGTATATATTATGCCCACCAAACTGCCCTCTAAGTACTTATTTTTATGTGCATATAGTAATGCTTTTGGTTAGAGAAGTTTCCCTTTTCAGATGGTGGTGACCACTGGGGAGGCAAAAAACTCACCCAAGTGCTGAGAATAAGTGAGAGTGGAGTGTTCATCAGTAAATGGGACGTCTCTCTCACACTCTCAAAGGCTCAGGGTCCACTGAGGAAGAGGTGGCATAAAGAACGTAAGAGCCAAAGGAAGGGAAGGCATGCTTACAACAGTATCTTCTAGACACAAAGTGGCCGTGGTATTCGTGGCTAAAGCTACCTACAGAAGACCTGTATAATAGAAGGGAAAGAAATGATGACATCAAAATAGGAGAGGGACTTGTTGGAAAGAAGGGATTCAGTGGAGGGGGGATCTCGGAGGGGGAAGGGAGAGTGATTGGAGGGGACTATGATCATGATTTATGACCCCTATGTATGAAAATTGCCAATAAAAGGGTTTTTTTAAGTGGAGCACAGACACCTCAGAGTTGTGCTCTGACTTCGACATGTGCACTGTGGCTCATGTATGCATATGTTCACACACAAATGAAAAATTTAAATAAAGCAGTTGAGGAAGACACTGAAATCAACCTCTAGCCTCCACAAGATCAACCATACATGGACATGCACCTTTACACACATGTACACCCACATGTATAACAATCATACATCATGCACACCACACATGAAAAAAGTGAAACGTCTCTGAAATTTTTAAAAAAAAATACAGAAAAGCGATACAATTCTCAGGATCCATTCAGAAAAATAAAATCACAAAATAATTTTTAAAGTTTATATAATGAGGGCTGGAACTCAGTGGCTAAAGGCTCTTGCATGCAAAGCCTGCCAGCCTGGGTTCAATACCCACATAAAGCCAGGTGCACAAAGTAGTGCCTGGGTCTGGAGTTGTTTGTAGGTTTGCAGGGGCATCCCTCACTGTCTCTCTCTTTCTCCCCACCCCTTCTCTGCAAATCAATAAATAATTTTAAAAAGTTTATTGCAGGACGGGAGTAATGGGGAATAGCTAGAAAAGACGACAGCCTCAAACGTAAAGGAAGGAGCGGTGGAAAATGGAAAGGCATTGTGTTCAGCTGATAGAGGACCCAAGAAACCAGGGCAGAGATCAAGACCTTGAAGAGGGCTCACGGGACTGTGAAGTCCGAGGAGGGTGTGCAGCAGCCTGAGGGTGGGTGCTAGGAGCAGGTGTTCCTGAGGAAGTGCCATGAGCTGCCCCAGATACTGCTGAAAGCCCCTTGGCTCAGCAAGAATCCAGTCTCCTTGTCCAGTGTGTCCCTGCAGCGCCCTCTACTGACAAAGCAGAACATCGGGCCTCTCCTTTGTTGAACAACAGATTTGGAGTTCATATACAACAGATTAATAGATGGTGCATGTATGTTGAAAAGAATACACCATATTCCTGAGGGGGAAAACCCTAGAATGAACAGCACTCTGTCATATTTTAGTAAATTCACTGGATACTACAGGTGAAAAATCTTTGAAGTATCAAGAGGAAAAACAAGTGATTTATAAAGAAAATTATCATTAGACAATCCTTTTTTTTCAAACTAGGGTCTCACTGTAGCCCAGGCTGACCTGGAATTCACTGTGTAGTCTCAGGGTGGTCTCGAACCTCTGCCTCCAAATGCTGGGGTGTGTGCCACCATACCCGGCCCCAGCTAGACTTCTATCTTTTGAGTGTATGATGTGCATGTATGTGCTCATGTGTGAGTGTAGGTGGGCATTGCCAGACTCAACTGTATTTGCTTTCTACCTGGCTTGAGGCCGGACCTCTGGCTCAGGGCTAGTTGGCCCGTGGGCTTCTGGGGATTCTCCTGCTTCTACTTCCCATCTTGCACAGTGCACTGGGATTGCTGCGTTTGCTACCAGCTCCAGCTTTATGGAGGTGTCCGGGACCCAAACTCAGGTTGCCTGACAACGAGCCTTTTATCCCCTGAGACAGCTCCCCAGCGCCTCGTTAGACTTAACAGCATTGCTTTGTATCAGAAGAAAGTGGTGTAGCACACCTAAGGGAACAAAATGTGAACCACATATCTAAAATCCAGGGAAACTGGCTTTCATGTGTAGAGTTAGAGTGTCACCCATGTACAAGGACTCAGAATATTGTTCCCATGAGATCTTCCTGAAGAATTTACTATCAAGCCTCAGCCTGCCAAAATGAGTAAAGACATCAAGTTGTGGAGAACATCAGATACACACGTACTGGTCAAAACAATGCGGGGCTTCAAAGGAAGGGAACATAGTATATGATGACTATAAGCTCTCACGATGTCAACAGAGAACGGCTATAACAATGGGGTAAGAGCTGCTTCACCTACCATCCTGCTGGGGTTCCAGTGCCTGAACTAAAAAATATTTCCACACATATCAAACCATACATGGCCTTAAAGATAATCAGGATCCTGGGCTGCAGAGTTAAAGGAGCATGCTTGGAAAGCCTGCCACCAGAGGGTTCAATTCTCCAGAACCCAGGTAAAGCCAGATGCACAAAGTGGCACATATCTTTTTCTACAGTGGCAAGAGGTCCTGCTCATGCCATCATTTTCCCGGCCATCATGGAGCTTTCCCTCAAGTCTGTAAGCCAAAATAAACCCTTTCCTCCATAAACTGCTTTTGGTTGGATTTTCTGCCAACAAGAAGCTGTCTACAACAGTTAAATTGGTACCAGAAGTGGGGCTGTGGCTACTAGAACCCTGATTCTGTGGCTTTGGCTGTTTGGAGCTGATTTGCAGAAGGAATGAGAAAGGATTTGAAGCCTCAGCCTAAGAGATACCTTGCAGTGCAGTAAGTATAGCTTGATGGATTCTGGTCAGAGTTGGAAAGACATGAGTGAAATAAGAACTATGGACTGCAAGATTTGGATTATGAGGATGAGAAAAGAATTTTGTTGGGACTGTGTCAGAAGCAGTCTGTGTGAGAGGCTTGCTGCATTCTGCCTGCCTGTGTCCTGAGATATTGTGCAGGGCTGCTTTTCGTAAAAATGGACTGGTGTGAACAGATGGATATGGCACAGAAAGAAATGAAATCTCTGGGCCGAAACTGCCATTCATTCAGCTGCAACTATTTGACAGATTACAACCGAGATTGGGCCAGATGATCTGCATTGGGACCCCAGGAAGAATTCAGACTCTGAAGTTAGAGGCCTGAATGCTGAGGGAGTGTCCTATTCTTCAAAGTAGGCTTTATTCCCCCCTGGATTAACAAACTGGTAGCCCATCTGGTACTATGGAGTATAACAAATGCAGGAAAGAGGGTCATTGGATGTGCAATATGGTTTTGTTTTTTTTGAAATGGCCATGGACAGTGTGAAGCAGGCTTGTTGAAGGCCCTGCATGGAAGCCCAATGGAGCCATAAGATGAATCATGGGTTGGAGACCCAGTGGCGATGCCAGGACTATGGAATGGCTGCCAAGGAGAGTTGCCAGCACTGGGTGAAGTTTTCTAAGACTGTGAGTAGCTGAGCTGGAGGGGCAGAATTGGAACTCCAGAGACCCATCACTGGTTAGAATTATTGGAGTTAGAGTTTGATGTTTGCCCTGTGTGTTTTAAATTTTGTATTGGTTCAATCTGTCTTTGCTATGCCCAATGCCATCTTTTGCAGTGTGAATATTCTGTGCCATTATGGGTTTTTTGGTATTATGGCTCAATTAAAAGACCTTAAAATATGGAGATGTTTGAACATCATTGAGATGGATAAAAACTATACGAACGTTTGGAGTTGGGCTGGGTGTGTTGCATTTTACACCATGTATGGGCCAGGGGCAGAATGTGGTGGATTGATTCAGGTGCTCCCGTAAACTGAAGGCTTGAGCCCCAGCTGATGGCAATTTGGGATTTGGAACCTTGTTGGAGGTGTGTTGTTGGGGATGGGCTTATGGGTGCTATAGCCAGCTTCCCCTTGCCAGTGTTTGGTATACTCTCCTGTTGCTATTGTCCATCTGATGTTGACCAGGAAGTGATGTCCATCCTCTGCTCGTGCCATCATTTTCCCTGCCATCATGGTGCTTCTCATTGAGTCTGTAAGTCAAAATAAACCCTTTCTTCCCATCAGCTTGCTTTTGGTCAGATTCTTTGTGCAGCAACAAGAAGCTGACTACCAACAGAGCCCAATAAATATATTAAGTCCATGAGTTAATAAAGATATCTAAAAAAAATGATCACCTCCAGAGGATAACAAAGGTCTAGTTTGTTGTTTTGCATGTAAAAAATAAGGAAGGAAGCTTGAGGCTAGCCTGGGACTACAAAGTGAGTTCCAGGTCAGCCTGGGCTAGAATGAGACCATACCTGGGGGACGGGGAAGGTAACCTCTATTCTGCCTCTCCTATGTGATCTATATCACTGGGTAAACTCAGAGAAAAGGCAAAGCATCTGTTAACAAGAAACTACAGCAAATAAATGAAAAAGAAATGACAGAATTCAAACATCATTTGGCCGTGGTGGCGGCTGACATTCTTTCCATTACATTATGTGAAACACTGGCGCAGTTTCACTAATGTTGCCATCATCTCTCTAACACCCGCATATATTTCCCCAAAGTCTGTTGACTCATGCACTGTGTGGAATGACAAAATTAAGCAGCAATAAAACCTGCATCACAGTATGATGAAAACAGTGTATATGTCATCACTTTGCAATGCCTAATGAATTATGGACTTAAGCATGTGCATCAATGGCACAAACACCCCAAAAGGAGAGGCACTGGCATCATGCACCCCCCCACACCAAATCTGATCAAGTGTTGATGCATCAAAGGCATAGCACAGAGAAGTGGGCAGTCACAAACTCCAGAAGTTCTTCAATAGAGAACTTGAGAAGGGATGAAAGTAGAACACAGCAGTGCATTAAGAAGAGAGGTGAAAAAATGTATCTTTAAAGTTGGCAAGTGGATCCATAACAATGTCTAGGGATGTACATTTAGGTGACAAAACTACAAAGCAAGGAAGCCACATAGCACTTAAGAGAACTTGGTACGAGAGGCCAGCAGGCCACCCTCTATCCCTTCCAGAGTCCTTTGTTAGGCGAACCCTCAAGGCTGCTTGACTGGGCTCCAGGGTTGCTGTTGCAAGATAAACCCGTTCACATAAATACATCTCCTCTTCACACTTATGCTGAAGCACAGGCGCACAGAGAGGTTCACTCTACTGCTGGCTAGGTAACCTGGGCAGGACACTAAACTTCAGAAAGAGCTATAAAAAGTAAGTTTAGGGGCTGGAGAGACAGCTCAGCGGCTAAGGCACTTGCCTACAAAGCCCAATAACCCAAGTTCAATTCCCCAGTGCCCACATAAAGGCAGGACTTCTTTGGAGTGGATAGAGGTCCTGGTGTGCCCATTCTCTCTGTCTCTGTCTCTCTGTCTCTCTCTGTTTGAAAATAATTAAATAA
>PVHP010036446.1:0-17894 GCA_004024765.1 Zapus hudsonius | reverse complement strand
GTGACCCCTTTCTGTTTCTCTGCTCTTTGCCTGTCTGTTTCCTGCCTGCCATGAGGAAGAAAACCTCCTCTCCAAAAGCTCCCACAGCTGTAATATTTTGCATAATATGACATTATCAAGCCACTATGGACAGAATTCTTACAACCATGAGCCAAAATAAATTTTGCCCTTTTAAAATTATTTTGTCATAGCTATGAATATTAATAGAAGACGTATCCAGGCTTTCACTGATTTCACAATTATACAACAAAGACATTGTTTGGATATGTTTAATACTTGAAATACTTGATAACAGTAAGACAAATCAAAATGATAAATAACTTAAAATAAAGACATTTGTATCTTTATAGCTTTCATGCACCAGGTGGTGGTGGTGAGATTCCATGCCTGTTTGTATCTCCTTGCTATTTGAAAATGATCCTTACACGTTCTAGTCCCAAATAACAATATTGACAGTTAGTAGGCTAATATTCATCCCATAGCCTTGAGGTTTAGTTAGTCCCTGAATAACAATGACTGCATAAATTGTGTGAAAATTCATGATAAGTCCATAGGCATTTCCCATCAGTCATCAACCTCACATTTCACCTCCTGCTTTCATTTATCATTTCTTCCTTCAGTGAGCATGAGGAGGCTTATTGCAATGAACTGACTTGTGCATATTCATCAAGAAAAGTGACCATGTAAGAAGAATCATGAATATACAATAACATATAGTACATGTAATTTGTTAGAGTTTTTCTTTGATTTTTCTATTCTGTGACCCAGCCCAGTGACTCTGTAGTGGGTTCTCACCAGGCCTTGAAACTTCCTGCTTCAAGACTTCTGTGATCACACCTTTGTTCCTTTTGATTCCATCTTCTCCGAATTGTCACCACCTGGACAGGAATGAAAGGATTCTGAGGATACACTTGGGTCCTTCCTTCACCTATCAGACTATTGCAACAATGGGCTTCAAGAAACTGCACTTTGATCAGGAATATTATAATGGAAGGAGTGAAAGACAGAAGCATGATGCTAGCTAGGTGTGCACTCTTTTCAGGACGATTTTTCACATATTTCTATAATGGGAGACTACTTTGAAGGAGAGACCTCAACCAGGGCTGCTTAGTTACATGTCTCTGGCCATCTCTGTAAACCTCAATGTGATGCTAGAAACCAGAAGATCAACTGCAAATGGTGTCAGAGGGGTCACTGTGTCTCTTTATTTCACTTCTAATGTGGCCATATTGAATCAATGTCACGTTTTTACTTGTATAGACATACAATTTAATTAATTTGCCTGTGAGGGAGGATGCCCACGTCTACCTTGTTCAGCTACTGGTACATAGCTTCTGACCCTGTCAAGTCCCAGAACAATGAAATGGTCTTTACTTTCCAGGAATTTAGAAATGTGTTGACCTTGCTAACTTTCTCCTTATCCAGTAAACATTAGCTGCATCTTCAAGAATTGACTCTCCCTTTGGAAGATATTGACCAACCTCAAGGGTGACTTCTAGACAATGTCTCTTCTGGGTATGTTATTACTACCTCAAATGTTTCTTTAAACTATACTTCTCATATAGTTTACAATTGCTCTAGTATCATACTTAATAATTATTTCTACACAACTTACTCTATTCAGATTATTTTATGTCTTCTCATTCCCATTAGTGCTGAACTGATAAAATGATTATACACAGATGGATGGTACTTTACAATTCGTTCCATCTTGGTGTTTAAAACCTTTCAAGAAGATTAAGTAGCAGAGGATAGAGGAATGCCTTACTACATGCCAAGTCATGCATTAAATGAAAGAGTATCTCATATAAATCAGACTTTTCACAGCTTGGGGAGATTTGATCAATGCATAGACTGTGAGAATTTATCATTCTACTATTGAATAGCTATTTGTCTAAAACTCCTACCTGAATTTCAAGAGATGCAATCAACTTCCATGGGTAAATAATTAAGCTTAAGTAACAACTGCACATACATGCTCTAACAATAGAAAAACAGAAAAAGGCACCAGTATTCTTTCATATTCATTACACCCCAAAGGCAATGAATTTATTAGGATTCTCAACAAAAGCTATAAAAAAACAATATGTGATCATTAGAATACAGACAACTGGTAATCTACAAAGTGACTGTTTGGTCTGATCTGTGAATATGGCAAAAAGATAGACTCAAATATATTTTGAAAGTGGATGAATGGATACATCTGGTTCATATTTCAATATTCAAAAAAGAAAAAAGTATGAAAGCAAAAACATACATTTAATGATATTCCTCATAGTCCATTGTTACCAAACTTACGAGACATCTCAGTATAACTGGTGTAAAGACACTGGATTTTGAAATGGGTCATCCTCTTCCTTAAATCTGAGTTGTAATAGAAGCTATTGATGTTTCTGGAAGATAACTATTCCCCAAAGCTCGAATCATAAAAACCTAAGAAGCTCCACACATGTCCTTTTTAAATGTAAGTTCCACTTTCAATGTCCTAGTGAGTTTGATGGCACAGCCTGCCTTGCTTTACCCCTCTCTCTACAACCTGCACCATCACATGGGCATGACAAGAATGCACACCAGGGATCATTTCCTTGTACACCTTCATCTTATTATTTCTGTGTTCCTAAAATCCTTTTAAACCTAATTTCCAAGGTGATTAGGAGGTGGTTCCCTTGGGAAGTGCCTAGTTCCTCAAGTTGGAGGCGTCATAAATGAGATCAGCAGTTGTGTAAGAAATAACAGAAGCACAGCTATTTCTTTTCTATTTTCTGCCACATAAACTATATGAAAGCAAGAAAAGCGTACTTGTATGACATCCCCCCTCCATGATGTTAACCCAATCTCAGACTTCCTAGTGTCCAGAATTTACAGATACAAAGGTTCATGTCTTAAATCATCTAATTTGTGGTATATTGTTACAGTAGCTCAAACTGACTAACACTTTCACTTATACCTGCTTCTCATTATTTTTGTCCTTTTGCTTTTCTGTCTTTCCCATTTATTGCAAATATTACAGAGTTACACATCTTTGCCTCAATTTTGTTAAGCACATAAAAATGGCTGTCATATGTAGTTCAATAAATACTTTTTCTGTTGAATGAATACTGCAATGCTTTTAATGCTATGCTAAGCTAGGTGCTGATGGAAAAAATTGGAGAATAAAAAGGCTTCAAATAATCACTGAAGTTTACAATATAAATGTAGGAACTGTGTGAATGCACACACATGTATGTATATCTAATATATATATATATATATTGTTCTTAGTCCTTTGAAAATATGTTAATCTGTATAAAATGGATTGTGTCTTTTTCAGTTATAGTGACTCATTAGCATTGTTACAGAGGTTGACTATGTACATCTACAAATACTGACAACATGATACTAAATTTATAAGAGGAATTACATGTTTTATGTGATGGAAAAAACCTCTTAAGAGGCAGCAGTGCCACTTGACCTGAAGGTGCTCTACCCAGAAGAAATCTGTTTAGTGATTCCAGGACACACTGGATGTGGTGAGAAGGAGGGCTGTACATTCACTGGGGATGTGAACTCTGGAACATATCATGGAACATTTTCAAAATAATATCAGATAGAAATACATCTATAATTTTTCTTTAATGATTTTCATTCTGTAAATAAACACTACAAGCGATGTCTTATTATTGGAAACCAAAATGATCAAAAGAATTAGCTTTATTTGTTTTTCAATTAGGACAACTCACTTCATGAACTATTTATTAGTGCATAAGATACTTACTGAACAATGCACTCTACATTAAAGATTCATACGATGACAAATATCTGTTTTATACTCTAAGGGCACAGCATGAAATGGGATATTTAGATTCATATGCATACAAAATAATATTTTAATGCTATGGGTGTTAGGCAACATAGTTTCACTAGTCAAACAGATAGAAAAGTCTAAGGGAACGATTGCTAAGCAGGTTGATGAGCTCAGAGAACACTGAAGGGAAAGGTCAAGGTTCATTTTAAACACAGTATGGGGATAGATTTCCTGGGGTAATGAATTAAAGATGACATAGGTTAAGGAAAAAGTATTTACAACTTTATTACAAGTTACATGTACAATTATGACTTACATTATGCAGTTTATTTTCAAATGACTTTTGATGTATTTTATTTTAAAATGTACCTACCATTTAGTTAGGACCTCTGACCAATCCTTATATAGAATAGTTATTTATGGTTCTAAAATGTGGGTGAATTTCAAACATAACAATATTTGTTTAAGAGAAACCAGTGAACCCTTCCTTGGAGATAACTCATCAATGCAGACATGCATTTTTAAGTCTATGCTAGGGTCAGAAGTAGATAATCCTGACTATGTATTGCTCTTCTGTGGGAATGCATGTGTCAGCAATGTGTCATGAGGTAGACAGCAGAATCTACAAATCTCTCTGGATTCTTAGTTAATAGGAAACATCTTCATTTTAGACAGAAACAGATTAATTAAAACTATTCAGAACTATTGAAAATTTAAAAAAAAACAGCTGTGCACAGCTGTGGTGGTGCACATGTTTAATCCCAACACTTGGGAGACACAGGAAAGAGGATCACCGTGAGTTCAAGGCCACCCTGAGAATACATAGTGAATTCCAGGTCAACCTGGGCTAGAGTGTGACCCTAACTTAAAAAAAATCAGAAAAAAAAACTGTTCAGAATTAGTTATTCAAAAAACAAAGCTGGAGGAAATTTGAAACATTGTGAAGGTTGTTGTGCAAAAAAAAAAGAGTAAAGAAATTATTTATAAATAAATAAATTATTATATTTATTTATACTAATATTATATATTATTTTATTATTTTATTATATTATATATTATATTTATTTATAATAATATTGTATATTAATTATTATAATTAATTGTAATTAATTAAAAATTAATTATAAATAATATTTTCATAAAAGATCAATCAAGAGCATTTGGGTATATATGATCAGTATATTTGTTTAAAAGCTGAACCAAAACTATCAAGAGGAGCCCACAGATTGTTTTTTTTTTTTTCATAAGAAGCCTTGAAAACAGTGTAGGTGCTACCCAAAGAAGGAAAAAAAAAGGAGCATTATCTGTCCAAAATCATCCTAAATTTTACCTGAGGAATCCTTGGATCATGGGAGGTTTAAGTCTATAAATGTGATCCTACCATGTTGTCCCTGTCTTTCAAGAGGTGATACTTTAGATGTATATGGTTTTAACATATATGGTTTTAATATTATGGAAAGTACAAGGTCACTGAAGTACAGATAATTTAGAATAAGATCTTAGGTATTCTGAGATTTTTTACTAGCACAACTTTGTTGTCTTTGAATGCAATGAGAGAGCTGGGGATTAGAATTTAAGGAGTACCCAGCAACTTCCAATGGCACCTCAGAATTTAAGGAGTACCCACATTATTGTCTATTGTTAGGTCAGAATTCAGGCAACACCCTGGTCCCCTCCCCCAACCTGCCTCAAAGGAAGTTTCAACACAGAAACAAGGCCTGCCTCCTGAACAAGAGATAAAAAAACCCCACCTGCTGTGTTTCTTGGCTAGGTAAGTCAGAGAGACAGTTGGTTGGTCCATATCTAACCAATCAGTTTTAGCACCTAGGTTTGAACTCTAGTTAATAGATACCTCCCACTCAAAGGGAGGGGTCTATGGAACTTGCCTGAAGGAGTTAACTGTCTCATGAACATATGAGGATTCATATATTTTGGGGGCTACATCATGGTCAAAGAAGAATGTTATACAAGCTCTCAGGAGGGGAACTAGATGTGTCTTTGTCTTTCATGCACAGAGAGCCAAGAAAGAAGAGATAAAGAGGAAGGGGTGGGCTGCCTTGGGAGTCTTCTTGGGAAATACCTAAAGTACTTGACTTTCAGTCAGCGTTCCATTCTGCTATCTTGTTGAGATAGTGAGGTTTATTTATCTCTTTTCACTTTTATTAAGTTTGAGAAAAGTTGACTCTATATTTTGTCTACATATCATTTGTCCTAGGCCTATATATTAATTACTTCTTGATTACATTTCTGTTTCCCATTATAGGATATCCAGGAGAGATCAAATGACCTTAATGTTTCTTAAAATTATTAAAGACAAATGAATGAATTTTAAGAAATGAAGAAAATCATTCCAAGTTCTCTAGCCTTGAAAATATTGAGAAGCGTGCTTGGAAAATCTGATAAGAGTGATAAGGACTATGGTAGTTTTAATTGCTGTAAAAGGCATTAGAACAGCGGTTAAGATAAGCCTTTGCACAGGACTGTTGCACATCTGACTTAACTTTGGTGATGCCCTTATTGTCATTTATCAAATAACATTTACAAAATCTTTTCAACACAAGCACTCCTGATAAAGAGCAGATTTGTGTGTTGTAGGGAAACACTCCTGTACTCTACCACTAGATACTAGGATCAATCCTCAACGATTTTGATACCCTGAAATATCTCCAGCCTGGCTATATGCTCAGTGAAGTAACTGGGGTGCAAAATCACCCATAGTTGAGAACTGGCAGGTTAACAGCCTCCAAGCCATCTTCTGGTTCAGGGTCTGTCATTCTAAATGGACTGAACCCCAACCCCAACATGGAATTCTCAAAGCCTTCTCTCAGGCCCTGTTCCTCTCAGAAATCTGAACACCATAGTTAGCAGCATACACTGGTGTAGAATATTCTTAGTGCTGAAAAGAAATAAAAGGAGAGAAGGTCCCAAGAAGGAACACTGTGCCTGCCTGTTTCAGCAGAACCAGAGTTCAGCATAGGATCCAGGCATCCAATCAGCTCTCTCGCCCCTACTCCTGAGCCAGAGACCAGCCATCTTTCTCTCAAGCTCACCAGAGCTGAAGGTGATCTGGGGTGACCCAGGGTTAGAATTTAGATAACACCCAGCAAATATTTCAATGCACCCCCAGTTTAAAGAGTTTCCAAGTTATTGTCTATAAAGTTAAAGATTTAAAATCATAAACAACAAGATATTAAGGTATGGTGGGAGACTTTATTATTTAAGGGAACATGGGGAGTTACAGAGTTCTCCAACCACCAGTGTGGGAAAAACACGTGTCAGAGAGTTTAACAGAACTTATACTGTTTAGGTAAACAAGCATAAAAAGAAAAAAAAATACAGAGGGCTCCCATCATGAAAAGGAGAGTTTCATGAGGGAAAAAGTCTGGAGCCTGCCCCCAACCCAGCCATTAGCTGGGGTGGGGGTAGGCCTTACCTTCCTAAGGCCTGGATATTCAGATGTCCTTCTCCTCGGTTGCCATGTGGGGAAGAGGAGGTCTTTCTTCAAGGGAAGTTAATTTAAGTGAGTCAGAAAGACAGCTGATTGGTTCATATCTGACCAATTAGTTTTAGCCCCTAGGTTGTAGCTCTAACTAGACACCTCCCACTAAAG
The DNA here is from genome assembly GCA_004024765.1 of Zapus hudsonius. Classification (NCBI taxonomy): domain Eukaryota; kingdom Metazoa; phylum Chordata; class Mammalia; order Rodentia; family Dipodidae; genus Zapus; species Zapus hudsonius. Next base: position 10,500 of record PVHP010036446.1, on the reverse strand, counting down.
TGGAGGGGTTGTCTCTGCAGAAGCTTGACCCTGTCACAATGGTAAATCCCACCACAATAAGATTATGAATAGATCCTTGGGTGGGGGCAAGGTGTCTTGTTTTTCACCTTCCTGTACTTCCAGGTCCCTGCTGTGGTAAGTGCTTCTTGCCTCAGCCTGGGTGGGCTGAGAAGGAGGAAGACACCCACCCACCTCCCTTATGCCTTCTACGCTAAATCTAATAAAATCCCTTTCCACATTTTTTTCCCTTTCTTCCAGGTCCATGCCCAACTCTCACATGGGCTTCAGACTAGGAGAGTGCATCCATTCCCCTTTCCTTGGGACTGTCCCACATTCCCATGGCTTCTCCCAATAAACATATAATAGTTTTAAACTATCCTTTCCATTCTGTTTTATTCCAATTCCTTGTTAAAATCAGATACAAACTTAGCGTTTGGAGTTTAAGGACTTTTTCCGGAACCCCTAAAACCCGGAATTTCAACAGAAATCTATGAAGGGAAAGAAAACACAGCTTTTGAATGGAAGTGTTTTGTGTTTCTTGAGAATTGGGAAAGTGAACGAAAACTGACAAGTTCCTTTGTGCCTGGGAACTTCCCAGACACCAGTCTCAGCAAATGCCTGAGCAGGGAGAGCTCCTTTGCCATCAGTCCTGAAGAACCCAGCAGGGCTTCATTAAGACCCCAGACACCAGTTCAGCAGAATTTTGGGAAGTCTTTGCCATTCAGCATCCAATCACATTTACATACTTGTGACTTCCTCTTAGATAATTTCCCTGCTGTGTGTGAAGAGAAAATCATTCTATTCTATTTTTTTTTTTCTGTCTTGTATTTACAGCCATGGGCTGCCTTTGCTTTTTTGGGGGTGTGTGTGTGAATACTATTTCCTTCTCCCTGGTGCTCTGATTACTTCACATATTCATGACATTGGTCGTGATTTAACTACCCTACACACCATCTGGAATGAGGTGGAGGAAGTACCAATAGCAGCAGGGTTTAGTGAAATGGAAAACGATTTGGAGTCAGTTGAGTCTGTAGGTCTCTGTTCTTACCTCAAGTTTCCTCATTTAAAATGACTTGGGCCAAAATATATAAATCTGAGAGCAAGATGTATCTGGGATTTTCTTGCTGAGACATTCATATTTTTCCTTTTGTTTTGGATTATTTTGTCCAGGGATGGAGATTGAACCCAGTGCTCTGGCCATGATAGTCCAGCACAGTACCACAGAGCTAAATCGTCAGCTTTTGTGGTTCATTATTGACATATTATCTCTCCAGGTTTTGAGGTGATAATAATTTGTCAATCATCTTCAGTCTGTTTTACCACTTAGGTCTAAAGACATGTGATTCTTGGGATCCCAAGACAGTTTAAATATTATTTTTAATTCATTTTAACAAAACAAGGCATGCTCCTCTTTGAAGCAGGGGTGTTTTTTGCTTTATTTGGTCATTTTCTTGGGTGTGATGGTGGTTTTGGTGTCATGAAAGAAAATCTTTGAGGATCTCCAAAAACTAGGTCAGGGTGCGTCTTGTAGCACTACAGCTTTGAATAACATAGTTGTTGTTTGTTAGCATTTGTACCCAAGAGTGGGGTGCTGAGGTCTGGAACAAATCTGTAATGGGTGAGCTGGGGGTTAGAATTAGATAACACCCAACAAAAATTCTAATGCACCCCAAAGTTTAAAGAGTACCCAAGTTCTTGTCTACAAAGTTAAAGAATTAAAATCATAGACAACAAGATAGTAAGGTATAGTGGAAGACTTTATTATTTAAGGGAACATGGGGAGTTACAGAGTTCTCCAACCACAAGGAAAACACGTGTCAGAGAGTTTAACAGAACTTATGCTGTTCAGCTAAACAAGCAGAAGAAGAAAAGATAACAGAGAGCTCCAATCATAAAAAGGAGAGGTTCATGAGGGAAAAAATCTGGAGCCTTCCCCCACCCCACCACCTTACCTCCCTAAGTCCAGGAGAGTCAGAGGTCCTTCTGCTAGCCTGCCATGTGGGGAAGAGAGGGCCAAGACAAGGTTCTTGGGGATTAAAGTTCCCTCAGGTGAGTCAGAGAGACAGCTGATTGGTTCATAACTAACAAGTCAGTTTTAGCCCCTAGGTTGTAGCTAGACACCTCCCACTCAAGGGGAGGGGCTTCTCTGGAGCTGCATGACCCATCTCAAATCCATGTTGAAAAAACTCCCTTCTGGACAAAACCTCATTCTGTGGGTTGTAATGGTAAATTTCTTAAATTAATCTTTGTCTCCCACACTTTGTAAGGGGATGAATCTGTTTAGTAGTAAATGACTGTTTCTGGAATCCAAGAAGTTTAGCCATTGGGTCATTTTCCAGTTTTGCTGGTGAAATACAGATGTTATGATTTAAGACATGTACTGACAGTTTGGGAGCCAAGATTTTTCTTTTTTTTCTATTTATAAAAGACATACCCATGGTACTGACCCCTCCACTCACCATTGACAATTTCATTCATCTATCATACTAATAAACAAAGCTATTAAATCTCCAAATACAAATGGAAAAATTGTCAATCTTTTTAGCTATCTCATATTTTATTCTCTTATGAGCACAAAAGTGAAGGGAAGATGCACCTTCCAGAGCCTTGGAAAAAGTTTTCATACAGAAACTTACCCAGGTTAGCAACTCAAGCACCTGGGAGAATGTTTTACATATCTGAAGGATCCTACCTATGTTAAGTCCCTCTTGAAAAGAATTTAACACCACTGCCCAATCCACATTTATATGCCTCCAGATAGGCTGTCACTTAGGGAATCTCTTATCTAGGAGGAACTTCAACTATGAAGCCATATCACCCCAAAGATCCTTTAAATACGCTTATAGAAGCTACCCATGGGGACTTGACTGCAGATATGGCTGTTCACTCTCCACTAATGTCTCCGCTAAATAAAGGTAACCTTGTCTGAGCTCAGTCTGGTTCTATCTTCTGCCTCAATTTTTTCCAACAAAAAGCAACCGTGGCTCTTGGCATCTTCCTAGCACCGGTCCTCCAGCCTCCTCTGTAATAAACAGGCTCAGTGTTAACACTCGCCTTTTGCACCTCTGGGCATCTTGGCAGACAGTGGGGATTCTGACACATGCCAGCTGGTGAGAATGATGCTTTTTCATGTGCCCCAATCCAATCCAATCATTTGGGAGTGTTTAATTCTTCTCTCACATGGAACTTACATGCATGCATGTTGGCGTGCCAATGGTTTGATGCTTACGGAAAAAATAATGCTTTACTTGGGAGCATTTTAGAAGAACTTGGAAGTGAAGAGAGAGATTATTTTACTAAAGAAGGAAGAGCTATATTTAACAACAGGATTAAAATTACTTGCTAATTGATTCCACACAGGATAATTGTTGCTCGGAGCACAAAATTTCACACACAACAGAAATGTCCAACATGGATCAAATGACTGAGATAAATCATGAATTTTCAACCAAAATTATGAAAAAACTATATTTTGTGTATCACATTATATTAATTAAAGTATCCAAATAACAGTTCACTGGAGGGTGGAAGAAAGCTTTGTGGATAGCTATGTTGGAACAAGTTCAATAGTCCAAAAGTTGTCGAGTCACTCAGCAAAATTTCCTCTATGCATAGGCCTGGGGAAGGTTATCTTGTTGTCAAGGACATCTGAAAGGCCATTATTTAACCTGAAATGTTTGTTTGTTTCTGAGGCAGGCTCTCACACTAGCTCAGGTTCCCTGAATCTCACTCTGTAGTCTTGGTTGGCCTTGAACTCATTACTATCCCCTACCACAGCCTTCAAGCACTGGAATTAAAGGCATGTGCCAACATACCTTGCTAGAAGAATTTTTCAAGATATAGAGAATATATTATAAATTGTACCATCAAGCTATTGAAATCTAGTCTTAGTCTTTCCTTGAGTCCTGTTAGACATACAATAAAATAAGTCTTCAGAGCTTTGCTATAGTATAGCTATATAGATCGCTCTTCTCCTGAGGTTCAAATGATATGACAAACTTTCAAACTTTGTAAATCAAAGGCATTTCTTATAAATCCACACTGGAATGCTCTTCAAATCAATGGCACTCACTTCTGCAGAAAAGCCTGCTGCTGGAGCATCGATCTCTCTATACATCCCATTTTCCTCAGTGACAACGTAACCAGGGCTTAATGGTTTTCCAAAACCTAATGGAAAGTGAGCAGAGGGAGGGTTTACTCGAGAGTGTACAAGATCACATATACAATTTTAAGGTAAGAAAGTTCCCTGGTCCTTGATGCTGCCTTCAGGAAATTAAAGCAGTTGACACAATTTCTTCCTTTAAGTCTGCTTTCACATATAGACATCCTATTAAATCATAATCAATCTTATCTCTATTTATTTACTCACTTGTTCATTCAACGATTTTCACAAGTGTTTAGTGAAAGCCTATCAGATCCAAAAGTCTGTGATTATAGACTCATAATCTCTTCCTTAAAATATTAGAATCCAAAAAAAAAATTCTAAATACAAAGTGTTTTATGGCCCAGGTAGAAAGAAAACATCCTTAGCTTGAAGTAACTTTGTGGAAAACTTGACTGAATTCAATGTCAGTGTGTTAACTGGTGCCCACTTTCCACAGTATGAATAGGCTCATATATTGTTGAATATTATTACTGTTCATCCCGATGTATGCTAACAAATAGTGAATTCCAAAATTAGCCTGGCCTCAGGGGAATGAAGAAAGAGATTGATAGAGCTCAAACTTTTTTTTTCTTTATATTTGTTTTTATTAATTTTTTTTAAATAAGTAGAGACTTTGCATGTACAAGTCAACTGTTGGTATCACCACATCCCTTCTCCCAGTCCCCATTCCACTGAGGGCCCTCCTCAGTGGGATTGCTGGAGAGCTCTAGCTTTTAAAATATTAAGATGGGATGTTAGAATGCTCAGGAAGTGGTATAATTTGGTTCTTCAGCGTAAAGCTTTATTTAGAAGTTTGCAAGGTATCTGAGTCTCTGTGACATGCTGTCTGCATGTGGGTGGCTGAGGTTTGTTTCAGAGTCAAAGAATGTAACCTTCTTGTTTTGAAGAACTCCGGACCCCTACTAAGGGGACACAGTAACATCCTGTTGCACGATCCCTGATCCCTGTCCATGGAGTCTAAAATAAAAAAATAAAATAAAATAAAATCAAAACATGTGTCACAGATGTTTCCAGCCCCCTCCCACCACCCACTGCTGCTCATAGTAGGAAAATTAAAAGTGTAAACAAGGTAAAGTTCTCATTTTAGCTGTCCTGTTCCCTAGACTCAGACCAAATAAGTAGGCTTCAGAAAATTAAAACAAAACATAGAACTCCAGCATGAGAGAGAGAGAGAGAGAGAGAGAGAGAGAGAGAGAGAGAGAGAGAGAGAGAGAGAGAGAGAGAGAAGGCAATGGGTATTCTTGGATTCTCCAACCTCTCTCACAGCTGTTGGGGATCTCAAGTTGCTGGAATCAATACACTTAAAATCATCATATGAACGAAATATGAACTCATCCAATGAATATATTCATCATGGCTGGCAGTAACTGTAATGTTCAAAAGGCAAAGAAGTATCTCCAGTCTTAAACCAATGCACTACACATAAATCATGCGTTTAACCTTCGTTCAATTAATCAATTGGCAGAACAAAGGAAGGCGCTACATTTCAACAGTCGCATGCACGGAACCACATGAAAGTCCCAGAGGACACAGACAGTGGCATTATTCCAAATACAAGAGCACAGCTGATTCATTGGTACAACCTTGGCTCGAAGGTAATAATAGCAGTGAGCTGATGTGGAGAACTGCATCAGGGAAGAGATCTTGAATTATCACTACGTCACATGGTGAAGCAAGTACACAAAAGTAACTTAGTGATTTTGTACAATAAACAAAAATTATTATTTTTGCATTTATATTAAAATGGTTTATATGTATATAAATGTGATTTTCTATTTTATTAACTGTATATAGTTAATAATAGTTTAGTTATTTGCAAACAGAAGGGGAGAGAAAGAAAGAGAGTGAGAATGGGCGTGCCTGGGCCCTCTGCCATTGCAAATAAACTCCAGACACATGTACCACTCTGCATCTGGCTCTATGTGAGCAATGGAGGATCAAACCCAGGACGTTAGACTTTGCAAACAAGTACCTTTTGATCCATCTCTGAGGCTCCAGTTTCTGTATAGACGAGTTACCTCTTTTAAGAGACTTAAAATGACAAATTATTCATTCCTTCTTAGAGATGACAAAATATGAAGTTAAAAAAGGGTTTTTTTTCACATTTTCTAATTTAACTTTTTTGAATAGAATGTAAACAAACTGTTGCACACAAATCAGTTTCAGTGGAAATAAAGCAGAAAGCTGAGAAAGAATTCGAGGACGATGCTTTCTTATAAATATTTTGATGGCATCATTTGGGCATTTTATGTAATTGTGGAAGCAGCCCTCAAAAAATGTGAACCAAATATAGATGAGCTTGTGTTTACCATTGCTGTGGACCGAAGTGATAAAGCAAGACACCAATACCTACAATATGGTGTTCACCATTCACACCCTTTAATGGGCACCAAACTTCTGTCTCAAGGTTGAGCTCTTGCTGGCTTGCTTGGCACTTTTTCTGGGTTTCTCATACTTTACACAAAATGATCACAAGTTTTAGTGGCCTATGAGACAGTCATCTTGGCCTTTTTCATGACAGTCTTAAGTTTGCACTCAGGTGACATCCATGCTTGCCGGCAAGTGTAAGCCAGGATCCTCACTTGCCAGGCACATTTTCAGGGAAGGCTGCCCGGCTGGAAGGTTGGGTGGGGCTTTCTTTCTTTCTACATCATTTCTTTGCTGTCCACACGGGGTCCTTAACAGTTGGATATTATCCATTGAGCCCTAGAGCCTGTTTTTAGGGTAAGGGGTGTGTGGGGGGGTGCTGTCTTTGAAGTCTGAGGCTGAGCACCTCAGGGCTTCATTTCTATTGGATTAAAGTGGAAGAAATACACACTCTCTTCTAAAAGATAAATGTCTCTAATAATTTGTGGTTTTCATTAATCTGCAACACCCAAGCAAACTCCATTTTTTTGATAGCAGGTTTTTTTATATGTAGTCACTTTTTTTTACATTGTTGGCCATATTTCTTCACTTTTTTATCTGTTTAGAACACTATGTTATGCAAAACTTATTCAATACCTCAACTTAGCTTCTTCCATGGCTAGTGTTTAGTTTTCCCCATGTTGTTTATCCTTCCCTTTTTTCCCTACCCTCTCTCCTTTCATACCCCTCTCTTTCTCTGCCATATTTATTTATTTGTTTGTTTTTTTGTTTATTTATTTATTTATTTATTTATTTATTTATTTATTTATTTATTTGTGTGAGATCCTCACTTGGTAGCATGGGCTATTCTGGAATTTGGTCATATTAAAAGATGGTCTTCAGTCTCAGCCTCCCAAGGGTGATTGCAATTGTGCTATATTGTGCCTGCCTTCTGTTCCTAACCTTATTGACCTGACCTTTGACCTTTAGCATATCCTAAATAAGCTTCACCTATAACGTCTCCAAGAGCAGCCATTATAAACCTTGTTTCAGTAGGGAATTGCACTGCCTCCTGGTATTCAGAAATTAACTGGGACAAGAAAGACATTTCTATTTCTTCTTACATGAAGGAGATCCAGAGTTATTCAGCCAAGGGCAAATGTGGGACTCCTTATCCAGTCGATATTTTGTCTGCTCTATAACTCTTTTCTCAGTCAAGGTTACATGATTTCTACCAGGACTCTGCAGACATGGATGTGCTCCTGGTAACTTCCTCTTTTGTTACTGAAATCCCCATGAGCATTCTTTCATAGGCGTCTCATCACAGCTCCTGAGATAGGAAATGAGACAAAATATCTTGAAGACTATTTATATTAACATGAAGAAGGTCGTCGGAGGGAAATTCAGCTTTTGAGTCCAGGCTCTGTCTACCTCTTACATATATTTTCTTACCGGCTAGTTATTGCTCAAAGAGAAAAATGCAGTGTCATATAACAGCTTGTTAATATAATATTCCAATTTGATGTAAGGAGTAGAGTTAGTGTTAGGAATTCTTCCATTCAAATATGTTGTCAGATTAATGGACCAAAAAATGCTACGAATGGCTTATATTTCTAGCTCTTCTTGTTGACGACAAGGCTTGAGACCATCATGTCTCAGAGTCACTTAGTAACCAAAAAAAGTCTGATCGTGAATGCAGACAGGCTCCCCTTGGAGTCCAAGCTCTCTGACATTGCACTCTGCTACTTACCTGTATAGCCATCTTATGATCTCTATAGTCTGAAAAAGAAAATAAAACAATGTTTATGGAGATAACAGTCCTGATGATAAATAAAATGAATAAATTATGTAAGTACTAACAATTGATGTATGGTACTAAGTGAACATTCTTTGGTAGATAACTCTTTCCTTATGAGTCTGAGGACAATCAGTTTCATGGGCGGTTTGTGAGTGTCTTGATCTATGTTCATATCTTTATAACACTAGTCTAGCTGTCTCTTGAGGCAGCCTTTCTGTCCCCTAGGCTTTGTGTCTCCAAAGATTTATGTAGACCCATTTACTCCTCCAAGTAATACAAACAAATCGGGCTTTAACTAAGATACTTTGAAAAGGGAAATTGAACTCAAATATCTCCTCACCTCCATTTCCTTCAACTTCCATCCCAACTCCAAATTCTTAGATCAGAGGCCTAAAAATTAAGCTTAATTCCTTCTCAAAGATTCAAGCTTTCTTGAAATGTCACCCAGATTTGGAATAGAGAGTCTCTGGTGCTCTAGCAGGACTCACTGATACCAATAGAAAGGGTCTCTCTCTAAAATAAAAGTGCATGAGTATGATCAGAATAGCACCGATGATGAAAATATGTTTAGAGGCAGAGATTATATAAATTGCAAAAAGGATATTGAAAGACTTCATGTAGTCTTTACACAATCCTTTTCTGGACCAAGCGTCAGCTAAGTAGGTTTATCTTTGCAAACGTGCACCACAAGAGGGGGTTATGTAGGTGGAGGGAAGGAATGGATGAGGTTGTATGTGTTGGGTACACTTTGATCTATTGACCATGTATGAGTGTTGGAAGGAGTTTTAGATTTCTAGATGTTGCAGCTTTATTTCCTGAGGAACCATCTTGATTTCATTGATATTACAGAAGGCAGATATTTTCTGGATAGTCAAATGTACCCATTGGTTAGCTTGCATGCTCAGGAACTACCTTCCATTAAGATGGGATTTCATCTGCTGCCCATGGAGCTCCTAGCCATCTTGTGAGAATTATGCCCCGATGTTGTTACTTCTTTCTCTCAGAATTTTCAGTTCTATCCAACATCTACTTTTAGATTTCTATTAATAATGATAAGATTTCCATTTCTACAGGCCTATCTTTATGTATTTGAATAAATTTTCTTTAAACATTAACTTCTCTCTCTACTTCTGTTGGCTTAAAGTAAAGAAGAGCAAAATTTTCCACCATTAAAGAGGAAACTCAAAACACCTGATTCTCTTCCCAGATCTTCTCTCTGAGTTTGTAGAGTATAAATGGTATGCTATCTACTGTACAGTGTATCTACAAAGTAGACAGGGAGGAAAAAATGAAAAATTAGTGATAACTAGAGTCACCATATAATTGTGGATTTGTTCAAGCTCTCTCCTATGCTTTGGTGCACTGGCATCAAATTTAAGAACAATAGATAATTTGGTATTCATTGCTTCTCAGATTATTAACTGAGATAATAGGAAACATTGCACTTTACATTCTTTTATGATATGAACTGTACCAATACATACCACTCTGACCTTATTTTTATTTTCCTTTTCCAGCAATACCACATTTAATCATGAGGATGCTATGATGATCTTTGACTTTCGTCATGAGCATTTAAAGGGAAAAAAGATAAAAGAATGAGTGCTTCTTTCTCATGTGTGGTCAAATCTCTGAGATTCACAACAATGAGATGAGGCATGAACAACTCCTTTTAAGCTTTTGTTTACTTTTTATCTTGTTTACTTTCTAAAGTTTGTTTATATGACACAGGTCACATACCTTGAGGTCTCAGATCAAAGTAAGCTTACATTGACTCTCTGACAAAGATGACACCAGTCTAAATGAGGATGGAAAGACGATGTAAAATATTTTTTCCATAACATTTTCACATTAATGTTTACTCAAAAATCAAAATATTTCTACCTCTTTGAAATTTAGACCTCTTTAATAATTTAAGCTTTTTCTCAGTGCATATTGATCTTCAGTCCAAGATAATAATTTGATTTATGCATTCAGTTTTTGCAACATTTTAAAAACTAATGTGAAACTTTCATAATCTCATAGGAAGTAACCTAAATGAATTATATGAAATCCAAGAGATATCTAAATTCAGTGAAATTATGGACACTGGAAAATAGTGTCATAATGAGTGTATTTAGTGCCGTAGGTAAATTCAACATAATACTTTGAAAGAAATCAGAATGTTAAAAATACTTAGAGCATTGTAACT
>PVHP010036445.1:0-17935 GCA_004024765.1 Zapus hudsonius | reverse complement strand
AATTCCCCAATTCCCCCCTCCCCATCCCTGATCAGTTGTATATCCTCCTCCGTGGGCTGTCTGTATTAGTCCTTGTGGCAAGGGATCCTGGATATCTTAGTACTCATCCCGGTCTTCCTGGCCCAAGTGTGTTGTTACTGATGGGTGCCATGCCTCCGGACAGTCTCCCCCACCACGGCTCTCACAATCTTTCCGCCCCCTTTTTTAAGATAGGAAATATATTCTCATTGTTATGAATTAGAAAGAGGTTCTCAAAATTTTTAAAAAATTATAAAAGAATCACCAAGAAGTCTTCTTATACCCAGATTCAGCCAGGCATTGTGGTGCATACCTTTAGTCCCAGCACTCTGGAGGCTGAGGTAGGAGGATCACCATGAGTTTGAGGCCAGTCTGGGTTAATAGAATGAATTCCAGGTCAGCCTGGGCTGGAGTGAGACTCTGCCTAGGGAGTGGGACCCACAGATTTCGGGATTCTTCCTGCAGAGTGTTTGATCCAGTTGATAGAAAAGAGGCCAACCCTGCACGGATCATTTGAATGGAAAAAAAAGCAAAATGCTCACTTTGACATGTATTGTTCTGTCAGTTTTTGCAGGGTTCTGGCTCCTTCCCTTTCCCAGCAGGGCCTGGTTTTGGAGGAACTCCGGGTTGAGTTTCAGCTTCCTCTGCTGCCGGCTTTTCCTAAACCCTGGATTATGCCTGGCACCAGACCAGATCACGAAACCGAACAAAAGCCAGCCTGTCCTGAAAATGCTGTGAATACAGACTTGCAATCAACGCTTTCCGAGAAGTAGTGCGTTGAGAGGAAGTTTCCTGAAAAGTGACCAGGCGGCCTGGGTGGCTTTGTGGTCACGGGCGCTTTCCTCTCGGAGAGCTCCTGCCAGCTGCCCATCGGCTCCCTCCCGTCTTGTTCAGGCACGCATACTTCTGTGAGACTGAGCGACAACTGTCGTCTATGTGGATGTGCCACAGACGGCAGGATAGGGTTTATTCTGGGGTCGGAAGAGCTAAGGGTAGCAAAGAAATAAATGGCTGTATTCTAAGTTATTGTTGATGTTCTAGAGAGTTCACGTATCCACATTATTTATAAACATAAACATGTGGATGCATGGTCAGAAATGATGGCATCAGTGGGGCTGGAGAGATGGCTCAGCGGGTAAGGCACTTGCCTCCAGTGCTGAAGGCCCTGGGTTCAATTCCCCAGGACCCACATAAGCCAGACCCACAAGGTGGTGGCCCTGGTGCATTCTCTCTCTCTCTCTCTCTCTCTCTCTCTCTCTCTCTCTCTCTCTTTCTCTCTCTGCTTGAAAATGAATAAATAAAAAAAGAAATGATGGCATCAGCTAATATGATAACCCAAATCTATATACTTGATGTCTATTAAAAATAATTTTAGGGGCTGGAGAGATGGCTCAGTGGTTAAAGCACTTGCCTGCAAAGCCTAAAGACCCAGCACCCACCTAAAGCCAGATGCACAAAGTGGCACATGCATCTGGAGTTCGTTTGCAGTGGCTAGAGGCTCTGACGCACCCATACTGTCTTTCTGACTCTCTCTCTCTCTCTCTCTCTCTCTGTATCTCTCTGCTTACAAAGAAATAAAATATATTTTAAAAATTAGCTTTAGTTTTAACTAGGGATGTTGCTCAATTAGTAGAGTGCCTTCCTAGTATGCATAAAACCCTAGGTTGATCTCCAACCCTGCATAAAACTGGACATGGTGGCACATACCTATAATCCCAGTACTTAGGAAGTAGGGAAGGGAGATCAGAAGTTCAAGGTCATCCTCAAATATATAGTGAGTTTGAGATCAGTCTGGCCTATATGAAACCCTGCCTCAAAAATAAAAATGCATCAAAAGACTTTAACATAAGATTTGAAACTTTGAACCTTTAGAGGAAAATAGAGACCACACTTCAAGATCCATGCACAGGCAAGGACTTTTTGAATAAGACTCTACAGAAAAATAATAGCAAGAACTGACATATTAGGTTGTAATAAAATAAACTGCTGGACAGTGAATGGAACAGTAGACTCCAGAGAAGGCCTACAGAATAGGAGAGCATGTGTCAGCCTAGAAGACCAACTTCCAGAATATGTAAGGAATAAAGCACTCAAAAATTAAATGCAAGAACAAATATCAGAAAGTGAGCAAATGACCCAAACAGACAGTTCTCAAGGAAATAAAAGTGGTCAAACAATCCACCAAAAAGGCTTCAGCCTTAAGGGAAACACAAGTTAAAATGACACTGAGATTCAGCCTCACCCCAGCCAGAATGGCTGTCATAGCACAACGAAGGACCCCTGATAGTGGCAGGACACCTCATTGGTGGTGTTGCTCTTGTCCTCAGACAGAGCAGACGGTCCTTAGATCATTCTAGCAAGAGGTGTGAGGCCTGGGTTGGTGGCCAAAGCATTCCCATGTCTAGGACACGTGGAGTCTCTTCCTGGAGGATTAAACAAATCAAACACAGAGATTATTTATTGCTGATTTTCTTTTGTAAATTTTTTTTAATTGTTTGGTTTTTCGAGGTAGGGTCTCGCTCTAGCTCAGGCTGACCTGGAATTCACTATGTAGTCTCAGGGTGGCCTCGAACTCACGGCAATCCTCCTACCTCTGCCTCCTGAGTGCTGGGACTAAAGGTGTGCTTTCTTATCTGTGTCCCGAATTGATTTCTTTACTTCATTCATCTGCTGCTGGCTTATTTCCTCTTTGTAATTATTGACCATTATTTTTGTTTTGTTTTTTTCAAGGCAGGGTTTCACTATAGCCCAGGCTGACCTGGAACTCACTCTGTAACCCCAGGCTGGCCTTGAACTCAAGGCGATCCTCCCACCTCAGTCTCCAGCCTTTCACTGACCATTTTGACAAGTAGACTTTTAATCCTTTGACATTTCCGTGGCTTTGATTTCAGCAGTGGAAGGCTTACGTGCCTCTGGAGACATCATGCTGCCCTGCTTCTTGCTTGTGGATTTTTGTTGTGAGTTTTACACCTGTTGGCTTGGAAACCTCCTCCAGTTTTGGGGGATCTTCTTAGTCACTGCTCTCCCCTTGGGGGTTCAGTGCCCACTGCAGAGAGAAGAAAAGCCACCATGAGAGCAACATCACCAGCCCAGCAAGGTCAGGAAATGCACCTGAAATCTATTAGATGCAGGAATGCATCACCAAGGTGCATAAAGTGGCAAAAGTAACGTATACCATGAAGTCAAAAATTATTTGGGTTAAAAGTAAGAACAGAAGGTGAATGAAATAAAGAAATGGGAAAGAAAAAGGGTAAAAAGAAAGGAACAAGGTTGGCTAAAATAAGGGTGAATGGAGAAGAGTGTGAAGAAGAGAGAGAGAGCAAGAGAGAAGAAAAACCAGAGAAAAAATACAGAAACGAAATTAGAGATAAGCAGCAACCCCCCTCCCGGGTCTTAGAAAGTCCAAATGCTACTGAAAGAACAATGCCACAACCCACACAGCATCTGGAACAGCTGCTTCGGGGGTGAGTGGAGGTCAGCTGAAGTTGGGGTCACTTCTTTTCTAGTGTTTTGGTTACTGTTGAACCCAGACCAGTCAAGTGTCAGAAGTCCTCCAGAGAGCTGGAGAGATGGCTCAGTGGTTAAGGCACTTGCCTCCAGTGCCTAAGGCCCCGGGTTCAATTCCCCAGGACCCACATATGCCAGACCCACAAGGTGGTGGCCCTGGTGCTCTCTCTCTCTCTCTCTCTCTCTCTCTCTCTCTCTCTGCTTGAAAATGAATAAATAAAATATTAAAAAGAAAAATAAAAAAGAAAAAAATTTTAAATAAAAAAAAAGAAGTCCTCCAGAGCTGCCCTTTGTGGGTGCATGTGTGTGTGTGCGTGTGTGAAGGCCAAGGACAACCTTAGGTGTTTCTCCCAAGGGACACTGTCCGCCTTTTTGGAGACACGGTTTCATTAGCCTGGAACTCACCTTGCCTTCGTAGCCCGGGGATTATCAGCACGTGGCACCCTAGGTTTTTATTCAGGTTCCAGGGCTCAAGCTCAGGTCCTCAGGCTTGCCTGGCAGGCGAGCTGTCTTCTCTTCGAAGTCCCTTGTGTGTGTCCCTCTGCTGACCACACTTAGCTTTTGCAGTCCCATGCTCATGAGGCTGGTTTGACTAATGTTCTAGCCAGGAGGGCTCTCCCAGGCCTTCAAACCCTCCTCAGTGTCAGCGCCCGACTCTCTACCGCGTCACAGAGAGATGGCTCAGGGTTTGATTGTGGGCTCACGACTCCATAGTCACCCTCAGGTGATGGGGTCAGCGCCTGGCCACCAAGGGTGTAGAGCTGCTCCTCCTGCAGCCTTCCTGTCACCAGAAGTTGGCGGCCTGTCCGCAGCTGGCCTCTCTCAAGCCGTTGGCTGTGGGGTCCCAGAGTCGCTTAGCCCAACTGAGTTCCTATCAAGATGGCTCCTGGCCCTCTAAAGCACGAGTGACAAAGAGGACCTCGCCTAAACTGCTGTCCCTCGATGGACTCACTGTCTTGCCAAAACCTCTAAGTGGGTTCCAGGCTTGAGAGAAGGCGGGCTTGTCCCCCGGGCAGGACGGCTGGCTTCTGGGGAGCCTCGGTGGTGGGCATGTTTCCGTGTGTTACCCTTCTGTTTCCGAGGTGTCCTGCCACCCTTTGTGAGTTCTGGGGCTCTTGTCCTCACCGCCTCGCCGTGTCTCATGGGAGCAGCTGCCAATCTGCCCAGAAGACGTTTGAATTTTATTAATACTTTGTTTCATTTTTAATTAAAAGCTTCAAAAAAGTACCTAGTTGGTTTTTCAGCTTGTGTGTGCAGTGGGGTGTCTGTGTGTGTGGTGTACACCCACAGGGTGCTCCTGCGCTCCGCTGTGGCTGGGTGTGCTCGTCCCTGGCGGCAGAAGCTTGGGTGTCCTGCTCGTTGCTCTCCGCCTGTGCTTATGTGAACCGGTCGCTTGCTGATCCGGAACGTGTTGTTTTTGCACTTGCTCTGGAGACCGAGTCTCGGCTCCGCTACGGGGCTGGGGCTGCAGACACACCATGCAGTGCTCTCTCTTAGGCCTCCTCAGGCCCTCATGCTTGCATAGGGGGTGCTCAGAGTGACCCTCTGAGCCACCTCTCCGCCCCTTGTTTTAATTTTTGTTTATTTTTATTATTGACTTCTCTCGATAGCCTCCATAACTATAAGCCATAAACCATTATGACTTCCTCCCCTCTCCCACCCTCCTCCGTTTTTCTTCCCCCTCTCAGTCTGTTTTGTTTCGATGTCGTCATCTTTTCCTTCCATTATGTGTACGAATTACCAGGCACTGTGAAGTCTTGACTATGTAGGCGGTTTTGTGTCTGGAAGTTTGCGTTGTAAGCAAACTTTGGCCCTTGTTTTAATTTTAATTGACTTATTAGTCATCTTTTTTTTGACAAGGAGGAATTTTGCGATTCTAATGCATATCAGGAGCACATCTTGTTTAACAGTCTGTAGCATCACTCAGTTGTCTTCAAGCTCCTTCGGACAGTGTGGTGTTTCCTCAAAGAAGAGAAATGGTGTTTCCTCCATCAGGAAGCATGGCAAACCAGACGAAGTCCCTAACTGACCCAGCACATTTCCAGTTTTGCAGCAGCTTTTTTGAGTGACACAAAGCAGTCGCATCTGCGTTCGTCATGCCAGGATTTCTAGGAAGTCCTTATTTTTGTGGGTACTTAACTGAAACTACAGTCGTCCGTGACATGATGAGCTCAGAGGGCTAGGAGGCATTCTGTCAGCTGAGCCGGACCCCAGCCCATGGCGAGATGGACCGCTGGTGAGTTCCTGTGCACAGTGGTGAAAGCTTGCTTCTGGGTTTTTCACAGGACGCTTCATGAATTGTGAGTCCTTCACAAGGCAAACACATCAGCGCTTTCCTTAGATATTTATGTGCTACGTGATATTTGGGGAAAGAATGTATATTTGCATGAACAATTAATTATTTGAGGGCTGTTTTATGACATATATAGATGCTTTGATTCATAAGGGTTAGGTTACAATTCAAGTTTGACTGTCTCCATTAGAAGCACACAAGGTAATATGGAACATTGGACACACCCCCGACTTTTCGAGAGAAATCTCATAATTACAGCAGAATAGTTACATGTATCAAGTCTTCTAGAAGGTTCTTAATCTAGAAACACACGGATTATAATCTGACAAGCAGGAGAAAGTCAGTTTTAAAATGCAGAATTCCTCTTTCAGCAGTCACAGTTCAACTCGCTTGTGTTCAACTTTTCTTTTCCTGGACTTCATATGTTTTAAAAAATTCTTTCAATTTGCTGAAATAAAAAAAAGATTTTATTCACTGGGTTGCTTTTTGTTTCCTCAGTGATTAAGTATGTAAAAACATAGCAGGAAAAGAACATTATCACCACAGAGCAGACATTTCCAAAGCTGCGTTTAGGATAATGAGGATCATGGCGGGACGTTACCTGGTGCCCTGCCTTTCTTGGTGCCAGCTTCGACGTGGGATCCAGGCGTTGCCGTCCTCTGGGTGCCGAGGGTGATGCTGTTAAGGGAGAGGCAGGGGCGCCTTGAACTTCAGCCAACAGCCAAACCCGCCTCCTCCAGGCGGGTCCCCCATTCCATCACTTCCACTTTGTCACAGCTGCTGCCTGGGGACATTACGGAGGCTTTCTCAGTTTCCGCCACCTTCTCTACTGTTCCTCCAGGGCCTTTGCACAGGCAGCGCTCTCCTTTGAGCACAGGGAAGCCCTGGTGACTCATGGCTGCAGGGCCCCACTGCTGCTGAGCAAGGGCTTGTGTTTCTGCAGCGGCAGAGCTTTGCTAGGGAAAAGGACGTTTCTTGAGGTGACGCTTGTTTGCCTCTGGCTTTTATGCATAAGAATTTTTCCAGGAACTGACACAATTCCTGTATAAAACTCGTAACAGACATCGAAGGCTATTGCTGAAGGATTTTGCTGGCTGTCACCAAGTGCATGAAGTTCATTAGCATCGTAGATTCAATGACCGTCTCCAGCCCTTAAACATTCCGTCAGTGCTGCAAGTGACCTCTGATGTGCGAGGTTTAATAAACACTTAGCATGTATTTTAGAATAAAAGTAGAACAAACATTGAAGCATAGCAGCGGGAATGTAGAGACAGCATGACCTTGAAGGGCGGCAGCCCAGAGCATCGAGACCAAGGCCACGGCCATGGCCTTCCCACTCATGCCCCTGCCTCTGCTCCTGCCCCTTTGAGCAGCCCGGAGGGGACCCCTCGTCCCATCTGCTGGCTGCAGAGCAGACAGAGCTTTCTAGACCTCCACCCCTCCGATGGCAGCAGGGATTCCCCTCCTTGAGTCCCGTTCCTTTCTTCCAAGAGTTTCGGCTTTGTTTCTCCTCAGGGCCCGTCTGTGGGTCTCTTCGTGACGGACGTGATCGATTGATGGGAAAGCGCTTGGGAAAAGGTGTGGGTGTGGAGCCGCGAGGGAACCAGCCCTGGTTCCACCCACACTGCACAGGCCCCTCGGCACGGGGGGAGGCAGGAAGATTAGAAGTTGAAGGCTATTTTGGGTCCGGTCAGGGGAGACCTGGTGGCTGTTCCCCCCGCAGGCCTTCTCTTCTCTGTCCTTCACAGAACTCTGCAAAGTTATACGCTAAATTCTTTTTTTATCTCACGTTTGCCTTTAAGGCTAAGTGTATTTGACACCAGATGACGTTCATTTAACTTTACATTTTTGCCTGTAACCTCATGTCGGAAAATCTCTCCCCATGCTCTGTCCTTGCATCTTACATGCTTAAACTCTTTATATTTTAGCACTGTTTAGCCTGTAACTGTCAATGGTGCGTTAAGGATCACTAAAAAAAAACCGATATTTATCATTTGGTATTTTCACCTGCTGGATTTTATCTTGTTGCAATCTCTGTTTTTCTTGTTCTTCCCTTTTCCTCTTAAGATTTCTGTATCTGTTCTAGGTATGTCACGTGTAGACACATGGAGTTAATATCCAAAAGATTTCTTAATGGGTAAGCTTAAGATATTTAGTGTATAACTAGTGATTTGTAATTATAGGGTTTCTTTTCTGTTTTCTTTCCTAAGTTATCTTTGATTTCTTTCTGACTTAAATTTTTTTTCCTGGGGTGCCAGGCATTGAACCCAGGACCTCACACATGCTAAGCGCATATGCTAACCCTAGACTACACCCCCTCCAACTCACTAACTTTAAATTTTCTTAACATTTTGTATACTCTGAAAGGAAGACACTGGTTTGCATTTTACTCTGAAACTTTTCTGTGAAGTGTCTTCGCCTGAATTTTTCTAGTTACATCTCCATAAATAGCATCTTCTAGTTTCTTCTTTTGTAAGACCTGTAACTTACTTTAAACGTTTCCCTCCTACCTTTTAGTTTCATTGTTGCAATGTGGAATTTTATCACTAGTTTTTTATTTTCAGATTACTATTTGACATTATAACCAGGGCCGACCACAATAAGATGGGTTGACTCTAATGAAATGGCTGTCTTGAGCCCAAGCCTACAGTTTCCCCTCGACCTTGGGGGTTGAGAAGCTCAAGGCAGACACGCATGTGGATAGGGTTGATGATTCAAAAGAACAAAGACTCAGAACGGAGGGCTCCTGCTAGAAGCGCCATGGTGATCAAGTCAGGCTGACTTGGTACCCGTTGCTGTACTGCTTGCACTCTGTACCTCTGCTCAGTCACATTGCTGGCCTTGCTGGGAAGCAGATGCTGCGACACAAGAACAGTGATGGGCCTTTGCCTTTAAAGCGTGCTGGAGATTGTGCTCAGGGCCGCTCCTTGGCAAAAGTCTACTCGGGCAGCACAGGACAGTCTCGGCTGCTGGGTTTTTTATTATTATTAAAGACTCCATTTTAGGGCTGGAGAGATGGCTCAGCGGTTAAGGCACTCGCCTCCAGTGCCTAAGGCCCCGGGTTCAATTCCCCAGGACCCACATAAGCCAGACCCACAAGGTGGTGGCCCTGGTGCATTCTCTCTCTCTCTCTTTCTCTCTCTCTATCTCTCTCCCCTTGAAAATGAATAAATAAAATATTTTTTAAAAAAGACTCCTTTTTCACTATATTGGGTGTGTCGTGCCTCAGTTTACCTGGGCCTCACTTTATCTGTAACATCTGGAGGCCCCAGCGAGATAATTTTCTACAACCCCCACTGCCTGAGTCTTGCTCTCTTAGCGCCCACTCCCTCCCAGGGAAAGAGCTCCTGCTGGAGGACAACCACTGAGAGATGTTCCCCGGCCTCAGGGGTTCCTCTGGAGGCCTGTGATCGGTGCTGGGTGACAGGACACTGTTGGGAGGGAGGGAGAGAGAGAGAGAGAGAGAGTCATCTGGTCTGTGTGGAAGAGCCTCTAGAGCTAAGGGGACTCAAAGGAAGGCTGGACGCAGCACTACTCCCAGAACCCTGGGTGGTTGAGAGACATTGACCACGTCGACGACCCCTGGTCTCTGGTCGGTCTGTTTCAGCTACGTGGCCCAGTGCTTGTCACTGTCCTCTGAAGCCCTGCATTTTGGGTGAGGCAGTCGCTGAATTCAGCTCTCATGTGCACAATACAGCTTGCTATAATCTGGCTAAAATTTGAGCTGGTGGTCCATCCTTTGCGTCATGTATTCAACATTTGGTGGCCCGTACAGGGAATGTGGGACCACTCACCCAAACTCTGAAGCAGGACCTTCGCTGTGGATCTCCAGGGCAGAGCACCGCCTCGGGGGTGCGCACCTTGAGGCGTTCCAAGGCTCTGGGGTGACTGCCAAAGTCAAGTGCCTGTGCTAAGACCGTCAGCAAGCATCTGGGGAGGGAGCTCCATCCGCAAGTGTTGTCTTTTCTGTTTGGTCTGTTTTTCTGTGAACTACGGGAGATCGAACCTCAGGAGATCTCTTCTGGCGATTTTTCTGGGAGATCTCATCTAAGGAGATCTTTTCTGGCTGCATTCCTATGAGCTGAGGGAGATCTCATCTCGGGAGATCTCTTCTGGGGACAGTGAGGGCCCTCCTGTCCAGAGCACTAGCGAAGCTCGCAATGCCTTCTGGGATTCTGTTTGGTTTACTGCGAGAGATCTTTCTTGGAGACAGCGAGGAGCCTGACGGGGCTCCTGACCTCCTGTCTGGAACGACAGAGAGATGTTGCATTGCCCTCTGGGTTTCTTTCGGTGCCTGCTCCTTGGTCCCTTGTATGATGGTCTGTGGTTTATATATTTCTTCTGACTTTTTGTTGTGTGTTTTCTCCAGTATAAACTTAAGCTAACTGGACAACAAAATGGGTAACAAGGCAAATACGCCTGACACTCCTTTGAGCTGCATGTTAAGAAATTTTGATGAACTCTATCTACCCCCTCACAGGAATTTCCTCTTTGTCTGTCTCAAGAAAGAAAACCTTTTAGATGGAGAAAAAACAAGATTCTCTGACAGGGAGCTGCCCTAACGTCCTGAGAAAATTCAAAATCTCTCTCTGGCCAAAAACAAACAAACAAACCCCCACAGTTCAGTTAGAGGCAGAACAGAAGCTTCGAGGCCTCACCTCGAAGGGTTCCCTCACCTCGCTGGCACACAGCTGCCTGAGGAGACGGGAAATGATGCACAGATGAGACACTTGGCCCGGATCTGAAGGATCCCTTCCTATAATTGCTTCACCTCTAACCTAATGCCAGGAGCCCCCTCTTTGCTCCTCCATGCCTTCAGCTCTGAGAGAAAAGTTGCATTTACTTTAAAGTTTGCTTTGTCTTGCCCTGTACAAACTAGCAATGGCAACTGGAAAGAAGAAACAGGCTGCGCTTTCCAATGGCTGGGAGTCCATCAGGAGTCAGACACGAGGGACAGATCCCAGCTGCCACTGGGGCCCCTGCTTTGTCCTCTCCATCCCTCCCTCCTCTGTTGACAGCTGCCAGGGCCCCTTTGCTCACAAGCCCCGAGCCCACCCCGGGGATGTTCCTGGAGGCTCTGCCTTCTTGGCTTCTCTGCCTTCATGAACCAGGGAGCCTGCAAACATGGGACACATCAGAGTGCTGAGCCCAGGATGGTAATGGGTGAGTCCCAAGTTGCTGCAGACAGGTACGACTTCTTATAAAAAAATTTGTCGTAACTTTTTGTTTTTTTTCGAGGCAGGGTCTCGCTCTAGCCCAGGCTGACCTGGAATTCGCTATGTAGTCTCAGGGTGGCCTTGAACTCACGGTGATCCTCCCACCTCTGCCTCCCGAGGGCTGGGATGAAAGGCGTGCGCCACCACGCCTGGCTGTTGTAACTATTTTTAAAGTTTTAAAATTTACTTTAAAACTGCTAACGAAAAACAACCTAAAGGTTATGCTTAAATTCAGAAGTATGTTCTAACCTGCTTTTGTGTTTTAAACGTGTGTTTCAGAGAACATAAATAAAAAAAGGTCCCAAAATTAAATTTGGTGTACTCTTTTTACAAAAGGTTATTTTAAAAGGCTTCTTAATGACATGAAACAAGCTTATGTTAAAGGTTTTATGGTGTGAATTTAATAAAAGTTTTTACTGGTAGCTATAATAATAAGCTGATTAGAAAGGACAAACTGGAAAGAAAACTTTAATGTTGGATGTCAACCCCTCAGTAACAACACACTTGGGCCAGGAGGTCCGGGCTGAGTACTAGGCTATCCAGGGTCCCCTGCCACAAGGATGGATCCAGACGATCCACAGAGGAGGATATCCAGCTGATTGGGGATGGGGGAGGGGGAGCATTGGGGAATTGGGGATAACAGCTCATTGTTGGCCCCTTAAACAATGTAACTCATATGGATAATTTTAAAAAAAAGAAAAGAATTAAAATAAAATAATAAAAAAATGTTGGATGTTAAATGTTTGATAGAAAGGGGTTGTTACAGATGGGTTTCATGGATTTTAAGATAAAACATGTGCATAATGATCTGAAGAAATGTAAACAGAAGATTTAAAGATATACTATGACATATAAGAAAAAGCAAATTTAAACGATAAGAAGACTTAAAAATGTAAATCCGTATTTTTTTTCTTCTCTGGCTTTTGCTACCTGGAGACACCTTGTCAGATGAGGCTTTACTAGACGGAAGGAAACAAAACAGAGAAACTAAATCTTGAGGCTTTGGTCAGACCTGTTGGGATATGTGTGCCTAGGGCTCATCCGAAGCCAAAGAGGATGGACCTGGCTGGTTGCAGGACGTCCTGTTGCCTTAAAGTATCAACGCTCAGTTTGAGTCATTCGTGTTAATCTGCTCCTGCTAATTAATGGGGTGCCCAACCGAGTTAGCTAGGTTCCTCTGCCAGTCAGTCTTCGACTACTGAAACAAATACTAAGCCCTAAGATTTAGAACATTTCCTGTTCTGTGGTAAGGTTGTTATATCTGAAGCACTGTAACTTTTTTTATTTTATTTACTCATTATTTATTCATCTTCAAGGAGAGAGAGAGAAAGAGAGAGAGAGAGAGAGAGAGAGAGAGAGAACACCAGGGCCACCACCTTGTGGGTCTGGCTTATGTGGGTCCTGGGGAATTGAACCCAGGGCCTTAGGCACTGGAGGCAAGTGCCTTAACCGCTGGGCCATCTCTCCAGCCCAGAAGCACTGTAACTTTGAATGGCTCTGTTTTGCTCATGACAGTTTTGTCAGGTGGCTGTCGCTGAGGTTATCATCTAGTCTCATTAAGATGATTGAGTCATTATAATTTGTTTTTGAGAGAGCCGAGGAACCTCCCATGCCCTAAGAAAGCCCTCTGAGAACAAAGAATGTTGGTAGAATTTGTGTGAGCTTCGTATATTCTAACATGACTTAAGTATTACTTTATGTTGTTATAAAATGATTCAATGGTTAAAGGTGTTTGCTTACACATTTGCTTTTTGTCTGTCAACATGTCTATAATGTACGTTAAAATTAGGCGGGTTTAGTTCAAGAAAGACGAGGTTTTGTTTTGTTTTGAAACTGTGTGTAATTAAATAGTCCCTGTCAAGGTTTACTTATTGACATGATCTTAAGCTGTGTTCAGTTTCCAGCTTTTCAAGGCTGACTGGTATCTATATTCTATATATCGACTAGCCAGAGATGTTTTCAAAGAGAGATGCCAAGATTTTATACTGATTTTTCTTGACATGTAATGCTGAGTCAAATTAATTGATTTAAGGTTATTTATAAAATACTGTTTTAGGACTATTAACAGGCTCTGCCTGTAGTTACAGCTGACGGATAGTTAAAATATGTATGCTTTCTATGTTCCAGAAGTGCCTTACACACTGTCTCCTGACAACTATACTTAAATGTTAATCAGAATGATTATAACATTAGTGTTATCCTCTAACCTGTCTGCTTTGCTAACCAGATATTTTCTGTGTTTTTTTTCTTTTTTTTTTATTGTCCATAATGAGTTACAATATTTAGTGGGCAAACAATGAGTTGTTATCCCCAATTCCACGCTGCCCCCCCCATCCCCAATCCGCTGGGTAACCTCCTCCATGGGTCGTCTGGATCAGTCCTTGTGACAGGGGACCATGGATAGCCTAGTATTCAGCCAGGCTCTCCTGGCCATGCCTCTGGATCGTCTCCCCCACCATTGCTCTCGCAATCTTTCCGCCCCTCTTCCGCTCAGTTCCCTGAGTCGTGGTGGATGAGTATTAATCTGTGTTCTTTAACTAGCTCTATTTTACCAATAAGATATGTGCAGTCTCTCTGAGTGATTAATAACCATAGGTAAAACCAAAGCCAATTGGAAACATCAGAGTTAAAGGATAGCCAATATTTTGGTTCCTGCTCCCAGGTCAAAGGTCATAGGAGATGATGGGACACTTCTAGCTCTTCGCCTTTTGATCAGGGAGGACAGAGAGACCCAGAGGCAGTCGTGCATCTTTGCAGCAGGAGAGTCACATTAGAGGAAACTGGCCAGGCCTCCCAAGAGAGGGAAGGCCACATGGTCAGCACGACCTTGACCGGGTATGCCGTGCACGGGGAGGCCAGAGGTTGCCATGGTCTTCCTCAGTGGCTCTCCGCTGCCTCGTTTCTGAGACAGGCTCTCTCTCTGAACCTGCACTCGCCACTAGACGGCCGAGCAGCGAGCCCAGGGATCCTCCCAGGTGGCACTTCAGGCCCTGCTTTTCACGCGGCTGTGGGAATCTGAACTCAGGTCTTCATGGAGCATCTCCTGAGCCTCCTGCTTTCTTTTTGTGAGTTTATCTACAAACAGCTCAGAAAGAAAGCAAAGATGGATTTGAAAACTCATTCATTCGTGATCTCAGGTGGTAAATTCGAAGGCGGTATGCAGGATTAGAACCCAGAAGCCGAGCTCAGGTTGTGAGTTCACGGACTGGCCTAGCCTTCCTCTCTGCTCTCAGCATGTTTTCTGCCACTTGCATGTGTTTGAGCCCCAGACATACGCTCCAGAGACGTGGTTTCTCTCACAACAAAGGCAGCCTTGTGCAGGCCGTCAGTGGGCCGCTCACGGCAGGTCCAGGCTGGGAAACAAGGGCCTGTTGTGCAGGGAGAGCAGCAAGCCTCCCAAGCAACTCCCAGGGGAGCTGGCTTCAGGAAGGAGGGCCAGCGTCCTTGCCTGCTCACCTGAGCGCTCAGAGCCCAAAGAAGGAGCCCAGCCTGGGAGCGCTAGAGAGCCACGTGGCCCAGGTGTGAGCCGCATGTGCTAGACCCCATCACGGGACTAGGGAGGCTTCTCCTTGGTGGTCTGCCAGTTCCAGCTGAGGGCCGTCTCGCGATAACGTAACTAGGACTTCTGCCAAGAAAGTAGCCAGAAGGATCAGAGGGACAGGTATGTCACATGTAGGTGATTTTCTCTGGGGTCAAGCTCTATGTCGTAGACATGTTACACGTATGTGACTTTCTCTGGGAATCCAGTTGCATATTTTTAGTTTAGTGCATGAGATGGTGGAAACCCGGACCTCAGCATAGTTGATGTCATCACTGCCAGGCGGCTCCTGGCTGCCGGAATCCTGATTGGATCAAGGGTGCGTCCTCATCACCTCACCAGCCATTGCATTCTCCTTCTGTCGCCTACTTCCTGAGTCTCTCTCTCTTCATTTCTGTTTATTTTTACTTGAGAGAGAGAGAGGAGAGAGAGAAGAGAGAGAGGAGAAAGAGAGAGAGAGGGAGAGGGAGAGGGAGAGAGAGAAGAGAGGAGAAAGAGAGAGAGGAAGAGGGAGAGGGAGAGAGAGAGAGAGAGAGAGAGAGAGAGAGAGAGAAAGAGAGAGAGAAGGAAAAGGCCAGGGCCTCTTACCACTGCAGACTTACAGAAGATACATGTGCCACTTTGTGCATTTGGCTTTATGGGCACTGGGAAATTGAACCCAGGCCTGCAGGCTTTGCAAGCAAATCCTTCAATAGCTGAGCCATTCTCCAACCCCTGAGTCCTTTCTTAAAGACCAGTCATCCTAGCTATTACCCCTCAAGCCCCTTCTTTTCAGATCCTTCAAAGTCTAAATTTACAGAGAGTGCCAGGGGTCAGCCTCTGAGCAGATGGGGTTCTGTAAGGGCTAAGCCAGTGGTTCCCAAGTTTGCAGATGTACAGAGCACACAGCCGATTCTGGAGAGGCAGAGAGCTTGCGAACAAGTCCTACCACCAGGGTCTCTTGAAATTGTTCTCACAAGCTAGGAATGAAGGCTTCGGGCAGAGAAGGGAGGAATACAGAGAGGAAAGTTTCCAGGCCTGGAAGTCGCTAACCCTAAGGATTATTGTTTAATAGAAGCAGAACAGTTGCGGGTGAGGAGGGCACAGGGATTGAAAGAGACCAGAAAAGAGACAAGATTCCAGCTGCCCATCAAGCTGGGGAGCAAGTGACTAAGAGAAAGAGATGCTTCCCTTCATCTCACGTCATGACCCAGAACACAGCTTTGCCTAGAAAAGCAACCGCATTGGGCCAGGTTTCCAGGCTGGCCGCTGAGATATGGACCTCGTGAAGCTTGGAAGTCTAGGTGCTCACGATCATGAGAAAAGTCTTCTTGGTAGAAAACAGTGTGTCTTCAGATGGAATTTGAGTTCAGACTCATCGACAGGTAGGAAACCACCCGTAAATCAGAACTAAAGAAACGTTAGCCAGACCGGATAGTCGTTGTAAATATAATGTGTGTTTAATTGTCAGAAGGTTAGGATACATTTGAACAATACCGATCAGATTTATAGAATGTTCCTCAGTTACGCTTATCTGGTGTCTTCTCATAATTAGAACGAGGCAAGCAAACCACACGATGTTTTCAAGATATCATGTCTCGGTTTGGAATGTTGATATGTGTTATTATCAATGATGTTTACCTGATTATCTTATTAAGTTTACATCTGTGTGAGGAAAAGCTCTTACATATGGACAGAGACAGTGAAACAAGGAATGCTCTGAGCTCTGGATTAAATCCTCGGGAAAGGAGACTAATGGCAACATTTAGACCAAATTTAAATGGGCATGAGATTTAGTAACACTGCAGTGTTTTTTTAAAAAAATATTTAAATATTTTATTTATTCATTTTCAAGCAGAGAGAGAGAGAGAAAGAGAGAGAGAGAGAGAGAGAGAGAGAGAGAGAGAGAGAGAGAGAGAGAGAGAGAGAGAGAATGCACCAGGGCCACCACCTTGTGGATCTGGCTTATGTGGGTCCTGGGGAATTGAACCGGGGCCTTAGGCACTGGAGGCGAGTGCCTTAACCTCTGAGCCATCTCTCCAGCCCTGCAGTGTTTTCTCTAAGTTGAAAATCACTCCCGAAGGGAACTGGTTCTCCTCATTTGATGTGTAGGATAGGAATGAAGAATGCACAGTCCACACGGCCAGAAGAGGTGACCCAGGGGTTGGGATCTGTGCAGCTGCCTTCTCGGCACATGTGTGTGTGAGAGCGTGGTGTGCAGGTGCACGTGTGTGTGTGTGTGTGTGTGTGTGTGTGTGTGTGTGTGTCAGTCTCGGAACTCTCGCCTCCTCCTCTCTTGTTTTGGAGACAGGGTCTGTCATTGGCCTGGAGATCACCACGTGGGCTAGTCTGAATGGCCAGCAGGCCCAGGGGTGTGAGGTATTTGTTTTGTTTCCTATGATTGTTATAAAACCCTTTTCATGTTGGTATTGAGATGACCTGTGTTGTATGTATACACATACGCTCTCACACATTTAAAAACCCCAACAACTTGACAGGCATTGTAACTCAAGCTTTTTAGTTTTTAAAAATGAAAAAGGGGGCTGGAGAAATTGCTCAGTGGTTAAGGCATTTGCCTGCAAAGCCTAACGACCTGGAGACCCAGACTTGATTCCCCGGTACCCATGTAGAGCCAGAAGCACAAAGTGGAGCATGCATCTGGAATTGGTTGATATTGACTAGAGGCCCTGGTGTTCCCATTCTCTACCTGTGTCTGTCTGTCTTCTCTCTGCTTGAAAATAATTAATTAATCAAAAGTTTTATTTTAAAAGGGAAGAAAAAAGCAGGGTGTAATGGCACACGCCTTTAATCCCAGCACTCCTAGGGAGGCAGAGGTAGGAGCATCACTGTGAGTTTGAGGCTACAGTGTGAGTTCCAGGTCAGCCTGGGGTAGGATGAGACCCTAGCTCAAAATAAATAAAAATGAAGAAAAAATATGATGAACTGACTGGAGTTTAGAGCTTTGTGAGTCTGAATGAATAGCTTGTATCCAGCCTAACTGGTCTGTAAGAATGCAGAACCTGGTGTCTTTGCCAGAGGTAGTCATTTTCTCAAGACGCGTGTTACTCTGAAGACAGTTGGGTGACCAGTGACAGATACATACGTATGTGACCGAAGAGACTCCGTCAGCTTGAGGACTTCAGGAACAGGTCACCACTGACTCGATCACGCACTTAAGCGTTCATTTTTACCTTTCTGTTTGCTTGAGCAGAAGAGGTGAGAAAAGTAATAGAGTTTAGTCTATTTATACATCCAAGCAGAAAACATTTATTCTGCTGCGGAAGTGACCTATCTTTAGTTTTCTTTCCTTAGGGCATTTGCTCTATGTATTGAGGCAGAACTTTAAACAGTAACATTTGGGTTTTTTTTTTTTTTTTTTTTTTT
>PVHP010036444.1:0-17907 GCA_004024765.1 Zapus hudsonius | reverse complement strand
TACTGCTAAAGATGATTTTGTTAAGACCAAGAGTGCAGCCATAAGTGGTGGTGCACACTTAAAAATCCTAGCACGTGGAAGGCAGAGACATGAAGATTCTAAGTTTGAGTCCAGCCTCAGTACATAGTGAGACCCTGTTTCAAAACTCAATAAACAAAACCAAGAGTACAATAGTTTCATAAGTACAGTCTTTTGAGTGTGTCTTTATTTCAGAATATAGTCAAGTACATTAAGTGCTGAAGTAGCTTTAACCACTTACTTCAAACAGAACCAAAAACCATAACCTTGAAGTATATCTTTAGTGATATTGGAAGCACTTCATAGATTAAAAAAAAGTACAATATGGACATTTGTGACTGAAAAGAAACCATTGTAGTTTAGAACCTTGAGTCCTTTGTGCTCTGTTTTTGATGCCTTTTTGCAGTTAAATCACAATAAATTATATTTTAGAGACCTGATGTTTAAGCTGCTATGTGAGCTTTTGTGGTTAAAAATCAATGTACCTTATTAAATCATGAGTGCAAATGAGAATTTTCTTTTTAATCTGTTCATAATATGAATGTTAAAACCCTGCTCCAGGCCTGGGGTTTATCTGGGTTCTGCTAGGGCATTCTGGGAGGCTTATGCCTGCTGCCCAAGGAGCTTATGTCACAGTGGGGGAAGAGGAAACATGTTTTGGCCTGGAGTTCATCGGAAGTTATGAAACCTTGGTTGCTCTGCTAACGTTGGGCTTACTTTTCTGGTTTATTACCAGGTCCCCAAGATGAAGTTTCTGACATACACATATTTGAGAGCCCAGGACTGCATGTGTATATTTATTTAAATATAAAGAGTAGTTTCCAAGATAATGATATGTACTACTTTTGTCTTCCAGGGCTCTGGAACTCCATCCATTCTCAATGAAACCTCTTCTGCGACGAGCAACAGCCTATGAAGCCTTAGAGCAGTATAGGAAAGCTTACGTGGATTATAAAACAGTGTTGCAAATAGACTGTGGAGTCCAGCTAGCAAATGACAGTGTTAATAGGTAATCTAATCTGAGACAGCCAGCTGAGGTCCAGGTGTTTTATAACACAGTCATTTTCCCTCCTCAGAATGACACCAAAGTGTAGACATGTTCTCACTCACTTTACATAAATAATGCCTTCTTTGACTCCACTAATGCCTCTCTAACTTAATTTCAGACATTCTGAGCTGTTTCTGGCACCTTTATATTTATATCTTGGTTCATTTGTTTCTGTGCAGCTAATTTGTCTCAGTAACATAGGGTCTAGAGCATACATGTGTTGCTTAAATTATCTGCACTGTTAGTTAGGAAGGTGTCTTCATGGATGTTATAAATCAGTGCTAACTGTAGAACAAGTATCCAAAGATATGAGAACTGCCATAGGCCTCTCCTTAAGGGTCTGCACATGCTCATTGGCACCATGTCTATCAGGGGAAACATATCTGTTGTTTCTTCAAGACACTTGCTTTATATACCCTTATAAACACTCACCTAGGATCAGTATGGTTTTATCATGGAGATATAGCAGAGTTTGGATCTAATTAAAATGATGACCACCTTATCCCTGAGAGAGAATGGGGAGCTAAGAGTTTCCAGACTTTGAGGCTGAGGGTGTAGCTCAGTGGCAGTGTACATGGACAAGATCTTGGGTTGTAGCCCTGGTACTCAGATTTCATAAATTTTCAGGTAAAATAAGAACATTATGAGTTATATAACATTTTTAGTTATGTATAGTACTTTGTGGTTCCATTGCCCAAATTCTAACTTCTCAAGTATTTCTGCACTGCAGCAGAGCCTGTACTGGTCTAGTGTGCCATGCCTCACTCCCCTTGAAAAAGGCCAAAAGGGAAAACAGAGTACGCCAGGTAGAATGGTGTTAGATAGTGAGGTGAGGGATCGCAGAGGGGAGAGGCAGGTGTCGTAAAGGCTGCTGCAGAGAAAGCTCTGAAGGTGTCTTTGAAAGTGCTGATAGAACAGTACATGACCTTGAACATAGATGTGGACAACAAGAACAGTATGGTTCACATTCATCCAGCTTTCAGTATGCTCTGCCTTTGCACGGAATCCTAGCCTGCTTTGAAGAACTGTGCTGGAAAGCATGTGCTGAGCTGATAGCCTTCCTGGAGCTTCTGTTGGCAGTCACAGTGAACTTGCCTGATCCAAACCTGATGGAGGAAAGGGATATATACAGATTGAATAGCCTTAATTCCGAGAGCCTGAAATCCAAAGTGTTCCAAAATTTGAAACTTTTTGTGTGTCTACATGATACCAAGAGTGGAAAATTCCACACCTGATCTGTAGTAGGACATAATCAAATTGTGGGCACACTTAAAACTATAAAATTACCGGGCTGGAGAGATGGCTCAGCAGTTAAGGTACTTGCATCCAGTGCCTAAGGCCCCTGGGTTCAATTCTCCAGGACCCATATATGCCAGACCCACAAGGTGGTGGCCCTGGTGCCCCCCCCCTGCTTGAAAATGAATAAATAAAATAATTTTTTTTAAAAAACTATAAAATTACCTTCAAATGTGCATATAGGGTACATATGAAACATAAATGAATTTCAGGTTTCAATGTGAGTCCCATGTATATGAATATATATGTGTATATATGTCTATGTATTCATATACATAGACATGTATACATATACATAGAAACAGATAATCTAAATATTCTATTAAAAAAAATCCCAAACCTGAAATACTTCTGGTCTCAAGCATTCCAGGTAAGAGGTCTCAGCTTTTATTGGTTATCTGTGGCAGAGCTGGAAAATACCCAGCCTCAGGGCATCCTTAGTCTCCTTCATAGCTGATAAAACCAGGAAGTTTTACTTGGTATTGTAGAGCCACCCCACACTGCCTGCCACCTGAAGGTCTGGCCACTTTGGATCTGCCATTTCATCACTTTAGAGAGAATTTGTTTCCTCTAGGAAATACCCTTCCTTACTCACTAGCTCTCTTTATCCTATATACACACTTCAAGTTACCTTTCTTAGTACCCCATAACACTGGGCTCCTTTTGGTATCCATCTGTATTATTTTTTACATTCTCTGAATCTATTTGCAAGCAGAGAGAGAGAGAGACAGACAGACAGACAGGGCACACCAGGGTCTTCAGCCTTCAAACTAATTCCAGATACATGTGCCACTTTGTGCATATGGCTTTACGTGGGTACTGGGGAATCAAACCTGGGTCATCAGGCTTTGCAGGCAAGCACCTTAACCACCAAGCCATCTCTCCAGTCCTCTCTGCATCTTTTTGATGAAATTCTTTTCCTGCCATTCTGCTGGGAACTTCTTAAAGTTAGGAACTGGTATGTCCATCTTCATGTTTCAGTACCTTGTACAGTAGGTATCCTCAATGAAAAGGTATGAATAAATGTGTTCTCCAGTAGGGAAAGTTTATGTGCTCCTGTGATTTGGGGCTTTGCTATTTTTTAATTTGTGTCATCCTCTACCTGGCAATATTCTTTCTTTTTACTTTTTTTGTATGGTTCTGGGAATTGAACCTAGGGCCTCACACTTGGAAGACAAGTAGTGTTCTTCCACTGAGCTGTATCTCCAGACCTATCTGGCAGTTTTCAAGATAGTTAGGGAAAGGAATATCCTTAAGAAACAACAAAGGCATCTGAGCTGGGATGGGCCTGAACAGAAGAGATTTCAGGCAGCCAGGTGATAGGCCAAATGGTTTGAAGGGAGAAATGTGTATCAGAGACTAGGGTTACTCTTTGCATTATGCTTTTTTTAAAAAACAAAGTAGAGATAAAATTTACATAACACAAAATTAACTAAAGTTTACAGTTCCGTGATTTGGAATTCAAAGTTGAGCTTTTGACCCACTCTGCACCTGCCTTACTGACACAGTGCTAATTTCTAGCAGTAGATACATTTCATTAAATTTTATATATGCTGTCTTCATATATTTGCTGCTGTTCTGCTCTTATTAAAAGCTGAAATGTCAGCAATACTCTATGCCACCCCTGCATGCAGAAGCAGCAAATCTAACTCTTCTCTGCTCTTTCTTTTTGTGATCAGCCCTTATAAACAATTCCCAGATGTGCTTTCTTTAAGTTCCTTAATTAGTTACCTACTACTTGAATTTTTTACCTATAACCTTGACAGTAAGCTTCCCCTAGTAACAAGCATGCTTCCCTTTCAGCTGTGTTCTTCTCTAGTGACAATTTATCATGTGAGGTCACTCAGTTACAAGCTATGTCTGAGATCGTGATTTTGTGTCCCACAAATTATTCCCTCTTCTGTATTGCCCCTTTAATCTTACAAGTAAACTCATATTGTTGTACATCACTTCTTATTCCAACACATTTTCTTCACACCCAAAGGGAACCTTGTACCCATGAGAGACACTCCCCATTCTCCAGTTCCCATTCTCCAGTTCCCTACTCACTGGCAACTACCAGTCTACTTTCTTCTATTTTTGTTGATTTATCTGTTTTGGATATTTCATATCAATAGACCATAAACTATGTGAATTTTTTTGAGTATTTGTCTTTCACTCAGCATGATGCTTTCAAGGTTCACTCAAGGTGTTGTGTGTGTCTGTAAGCCATTCCATAGTAGATGTCCTGTTCCATGTATTATGCATATATCACATCTTCATCCATTCATCAGTTGATGGACATTTTGGTTGTTTCTACCTTTTCGTTATTATAAATAGTGCTGCTTTAAGCATTCATAGATAAGTTTTTGTTTGCTTACCTGTTTTTAGTTCCTTTGATACATCAATAGGAGTAGAATTTCTGGGTCCCAATTCTGTGTTTAACTTTGTGGCATTTGTACTGTATTACGTATATGTATCCAAGAAAGTTGTTTCATAACCAGCTGACTTTTAAGATTCAAGTCATTTTTCAATTGAGTGTTTCTTGTCTGTTTACCATTTTTATATGAAAGATGAGGTGGCTTTGGTTTTGCCATGTATTTTTTATATAAAAATACCCATTTTTAAAATTTCCTATTCATTTTGGTGAATCCCGGAGTTATACTTGCATTTCCATTTATTCCAGTTCATTATGTAAAATTAGGCACCAGCAGGTTTTTTTTTAATTTAAACATCTGTGCTTATTTTGTTTCAGTCTTCCATTAACCATATTCCTCTCTTCCTCTCTAGGAACCTTACTATGTTACATTTTTCTGCACATGCTTATTCACTCCCTGGCAAAACATCATCTCTTTTCAGCTGCTTCTTCCTTCCTCTCTACTGGTAATACAAGTTTTATTTAAAAATACTTCCTCCCCAAAGTCTTCTATTGTGGATGATTATACATTAATATTTTTTCTTTTTTTCCATTTTTTTTTGAAGCAGGGTCTCACTCTAGTCCAGGCAAATCTTGAACTCACTCTGTAGTCCCAGGCTGGCATAGAACTCACAGCAATCCTCCTATCAGCTTCCACAATGCTGGAACTAAAGGCATGCACCACCATATCTGACTTATTATACATTAATCTATAAATTTATCTTTTTATATTATAAGAATAAGATTTAGTCATTATAACCACAGCTTTCTATTTAAAATGTATTTTTATTGTGAGCAGAGAGAATAAATGAACATGCCTGGGCCTCTTGCTGCTGAAAACTCCAGATGTATGCACCTCTTTAAGCATCTGGTTTCATGTGGGTACTTAGGAATTGAACTCAGGCCAATCAGGCCTCCACACCAGCCTTTAACTGCTGAGCTTCAGCCCAAAATTTCTGTTTAGGAAGCTATAGGAAAAGCATATGTATTATAGTTATCTATATATAAAACTGTTCACACAAAATTATATGGGATTATATATTTAACTGACTTGAATGCATTCAGACTACCAGTTAACCTTCTAAATTTTGGAAGTCATCTTTTTTTAAATCACATATTCCTCCCAAAGACATTAAATTTTGTTTTAAAATCTAAATTTAATTTTTTACATATTTAAAATAGGTAAGGGCTGGAGAGATGGCTCAGCGGTTAAAGCACTTGCCTCCAGTGCCGAAGGCCCCAGGTTCAATTCCCCAGGACCCACATAAGCCAGATCCACAAGGTGGTGACCCTGGTGTGTTCTCTCTCTCTCTCTCTCTCTCTCTCTCTCTCTCTCTCTCTCTCTCTCTCTCCTTGAAAAATGAATAAATAAAATAAAATTATAGGTAACTGATAACCAAGGATGTTAACCTGAATTTTATAATGGCTATTAGGATAAAGGCCTTACCATTAGACTCCAGTATCCTCTTTTTCATATTCATTCATATGAGGAGAATAAGTGGATAATTTTTAGAAGTACAAAAGTACAAGGTAAGACGATCTTAACCACATATAAATGCCTTAAGAAGTAACATTTCATATGGTGTTCGCACCAGTCTTACATACCTGCCTTCAACCACTGGAGGGTACAGTTTGTGCCAAGAAATTTCAAAGGACTTCTGATTATTCTTAATAGCAACACATGGTCATTGTAGTAACTGATTAAAT
Source organism: Zapus hudsonius (assembly GCA_004024765.1). Lineage (NCBI taxonomy): Eukaryota > Metazoa > Chordata > Mammalia > Rodentia > Dipodidae > Zapus > Zapus hudsonius. The sequence continues at coordinate 11,443 of PVHP010036444.1, read as the reverse complement.
ATTATGGAGAATATTTCTTGGCCTAAATTTTTTGAAAATTGTATTTTCCTTTTCAAAAATAAAAAAGTTATTATGTATGTATTGAAATTATTATACAAATGTAAAAGTCTTCCCCCCCCCCCCATTAGAAAATGGTCAAGGTATTCCTGGTGGTGCATGCCTGTAATTCCAGATACATAGGAGGCTGAGGCAGGAGGATTACATATCAAAACTAGTATGGGAATAGTGAGACCTTGTCTCAAAAAAAGGGACTTTTAAAAGTTTCTGATAGCATATGGACAGAAAGTAGTTCATAATTATCTGTTTTTCTATTTCTATGTGAAACCACTACACTTAGGTATAGGTTTGCCAATCTTACTCTTGTTCTAACCTTCAGTAAGGTAAAAAGCAAATTCCATGATCAGTAGATCAAATTCATTTTTTTCTTTAGAATTACAAGAATCTTAATGGAGCTGGATGGGCCAACTTGGCGGGAGAAACTGTCACCCATCCCTGCTGTGCCCTCTTCCAAGCCATTGGGAACTTGGTGTCCTGCAGCAGAAAAGACCCCAGATCAAGAGAGAGATTCTGGCAGCTGTCACCTGCCCAGCGTCACAGGTGCGGGGATGGTGGTGGTTTGAATATGAATGTATGTCCCCCAATTGAGGTATTTTTTTTTTTTTTACAGAGAGATAGAGAAGGTGAGAGCGCACTAGGGCCACCACCTTGTGGGTCTGGCTTATGTGGGTACTGGGGAATTGAACTTGGGGCCTTAGGCACTGGAGGCAAGTGCCTTAACTGCTAAGCCATCTCTCCAGCCCCTGAGGTATTTTTTTTTTAATAACTTATTTGCAAGCAGAGAAAGAGAATATGGGTGTACCAGGGTCTCTTGCTTTTGCATTTAGACACATGTGCCACTTTGTGCATCTGGCCTTATGTAGGTACTAGGGAATCAAACCCAGACTGTCAGACATTGCAAGCAAGCACCTTTAACCACTGAGCCATCTTTCCAGCTGCCGCTCCCTCCCCCCAGGTATTTTTGATTAAACTTGTAACTTAAGTCTGTGGCAGCCTACTGGAAGAGGTGTCACTGGGGGCGGATCTTAAGTCTAGCCCTACTAGAGTGTGTAAAAACCCGGTTTGAGCTCAGGCTGTTCATGTTTGGTGGTCTCTCTCTTTCTCTCTGTTTCTCTGCTATGATCTATGAAAGTGAGCCAGCTTCTTCTGCCATTGATGGTATTTTCCCTGGATTCTGTAAGCCTGAAATAAACCTCTTCCTCCCATAAGTTGCTTCTGTCAGATGTTGTCCAGCAATGAGAATGTAATTAAAACAGGGGCCCACACTCATTTCCTCTGAAGAGCACATTTTCAGCTTAAGGCAGAGCACAGTGCCTGCACTCTGAGGTCAGACCTGAGGTTGAGTCCTTGTTCTCCTCTAGTTAATTACCTGGTCTTAAAGTTGCTGCATACCTCCCGTGTCACACTGTGTCAGAAAGGGGGAGAGATGAGCATCTCATGAGGTGGTTCTCAGAAGTAAATGAAAATAATGTGTGCTATGTGCATAGTGGCCTCTTAATGTTAAATTAGCACTCTTATTGAGAGAGAAGATAATAAGCTCTCTATTAGATCAAGTATGTGGCAAAACTAAAGGAATAGACAGATATGTTTAAAAAAGATGAGCATGAAATCCTGCTTCAGAAAAAAATATATAGCAGGAATTTGGGGTGCTAGAAATATATCACTTCAGGCTGTAAGAGGTTTGCATTATTCATAAAATAGTTATTAAGCCAAACACTAAATATACTTGTTCTGTGATTTTTTTTTTTTGAGACAGGATCTCATATATCCCAGACTGGCCTTGAACTTGCTATGTAGCCAAGAATAACCTTGAATTATTACCTCTCAGGTGCTGGCATTAACAGGCATGCACCACAGTGTCTAGCTCATGATGATATTTGTATCCCTGCTTCTTAGGCTGACTTTGTCATAGCTACAGCTTATGAAAAGTCTCAAGTGCCCTGTGTCATCCACATGCTGAGCCAGGAGGCAGCACTGCACACATTGAGGTTACAAGAAACGCTGTGGGCTGAGTTCTCATGAGCAGCCTTGAGACTGTCTTCCATCATCTGGTTTCCTGTGTTCCTGTGGAGCTTGACTCTCCACCTATCACGGAGTTCTTGCCTCTGTTTTTACCTCCAGAATTCCAGTAGAGCAAAGAAGAAATACCAACATGGATAACGGGGCAGAACTACTTGTATTTTGTTTTCTGGTTTGAAAATAATAGTGTCATCATTAATTACTTTCATATGTAGCCAAGTCATCTGTTTAATCTGTATAAAAAGTTTAGTTCCATTTGGACTAGCTCTGTATGGTGTGTAATCAAGTTAATTTGTAATATAGAATTTATGGATAGTTTTTGAGATTTTGTTGAGGTACTTAAAGTGAATATTTTCTCTCCCTATTTTTTTTCTTGGTCCCATAGATGAAAAAGTATTTAAAGTCCTTAAGGAAGAAGGAAATCAGTATGTAAAGGACAACAACTATGAAGATGCTCTTAGTAAATACAGTGAATGCTTAAAGATTAACAACAAGGATTGTGCCATATATACAAACAGGCAAGTTCTTTGTAGTAGTGTATAGATTATGGCAATGGTTTTATCTTAAAATATTTTTTGATTAGTTAATTAGTCTAGTAATAAAATTAATTGCCAGGTTTTTTCCTCATGACTCTAGAAATCTCTGTGGCAAGTTGTCCTAAAGGAATGTTTCTGAAAGAAGTCAGCTGTAGGAGTTGTGGAAGGATTAGGAATGTGAGCAGTAGGAGGGATGAGGGTCTCTGGTGTTTGTGTCACCAGATTCCCATGAGCCACTTGTATTGATGGGGCTGGTGCTGCTCATGGTCTGATTTCCTGGCTGCCTGCAGCTGGACCCAGGTGCTATCCAGCATGGGAGGGGCGGGACTTGTTCAGTTGTTCTAAAATGCAGTTCCTGGGCGGAAGATGGCTCCATGGTTAAAGGTGCTTGCTTGCAAAGCTTCCCTGCCCGGGTTCAATTCCCCAGTACCCATATAAAGCCAGATGCTCAAAGTGGTGCATACATCTGCAATTCATTTATATCAGCAAGAGGCCCTGGTGGGCCCATACTCACTCTCTGTGTCTCATAAAAATAAAAAATTTAATAAATAAAATGCGGCTTCCAAGTACTATCTTTGCCACCGGTGGGAATTGGTGAATTTTAAGGTAGATGGGGTGTGTAGTGACAGGGAGTAACGATGAGTTCCAAGCATTTTTCTAGCTCTGTAGATAACTTCTCGACTAGGTTATTAGCCTCTTACCATGTTTTTGTAAACGTTTTCTTCTAGTGGAAACCTTTTGGTAAAAAATCATTAAAATCCAACAGTTGTTTTTCTGCACTTCTTTCACCTCTAGCAACGGGCATTTGTGGCCACTAGGATTTCCAAGAAGTCCCTTCTCCCCTTGGCTGCAGTGGCCGGGAGCTCACTACCCCTATCTCCTCTCTCTGCAGGCTTCTCTTCCCCTGGTGTCTTCTGGGGTTCAGAAGGTCTTCGAGTCCTTGAGGCCAACTTTTCCCTCATCCAGCTTCATTCACATCTTCTCATTGTGTGTCCCAGATCTCTGAACTCTAGACCCTCCCTCCCCCTTCCACATCAGGGCTACTGATCACCTGTGGCCTTTCTGTCACAGGCAGGCAGCAACCTTGAGTGGGTCTATCTCTCAACACCTCTTCCCTGTGACTGCTCCTCTGAGATGTCTGCAACCCTCTTAACCTTTGACCTGCTCTTCTCTCATCTCTCTCTCCAAGTTGTAGCTAGAGTGATCTTTCTAAAACCTGGTGACTGTGTCACTCCTATTAAAAACCCCTCGGTGGACTTCTGCTAGGTTCAGGATAAAGCCCATCTTCGTTGCCAGGGTGTAGCAGCTTCTTCATGATCTGGCTTGCTGTCTCTTCCAGCCTCATCCTTCCTCTCTGGCCATGTTCATCAAGAGCTCACCAAGTCCATACCCAAGCTGTGCTCTTGACCTCCCCCTTGACTCTCAGCCCAGTGTCTTGGCAGCAGATACTCTCTTCATGTTCCTAGCTTCAGCTTCCTCGATACATCTTCCAGGAAGTCTTCCTGACTGCTCTGCCTGAGCGTCTGCCACACAAGCTCTATTGTGGGTTTCAGTAGTGTTGAGCACTTGGACAGATTGTGCTGGGTTTGCTCATTTAAATTATCTGTTCCATCAGAGTGCATTCTTCTTTTTTTTTTTTTTTTTTCGAGGTAGGGTCTCGCTCTAGCCCAGGCTGACCTGGGATTCACTATGTAGTCTCAGGGTGGCCTTGAACTCACAGCGATCCTCCTACCTCTGCCTCCCGAGTGCTGGGATTAAAGGCATGCACCACCACGTCCGGCTAGAGTGCATTCTTCTTAAGGGCCAGGTGTATTTTGTTTTCAGTTACCTTCCCAATGCTGTCATTTCACCCACTTGAGAGGAGTTCCATGTTCCATGTCTAGCCAAATGTTAGATTACAGTTGAGGCAGCTGTGGCATAGGAACAGAGTTACTGAGTTGTTTCTGACTTTCACTAGCCTTTTAGACAGATAAGCAATCTGCAATCTTGACTTTTCCTAATACCTGTCCTTGCATTGTGCCAGGGCTCTCTGTTACTTGAAGCTGTGCCAGTTTCAAGAGGCAAAGCAGGACTGTGACCAGGCACTGCAGATAGACGGTGGGAATGTGAAAGCATATTACAGACGGGCGCTCGCTCATAAAGGACTCAAGGTGAGGACTGCTGCATCTGCACATGTGTACTTCAGCTCTGAACAAATCCAGTGGCTTCATGAACATAAATCTTAGGATCTTGGAATGGGAGATTATTGGGATTTAACCCTAGTACTATACTAACCTGTTCTAAAGACATAGACTTCTGATTTCACCTTTAACTATAATGTTTTATGTATTTGCACATGGGCATGCATGTGTGCGTATGTGTGTATGGGGTGGCACACCAGGGTCTCTTGTTGCTACAAACAAATGCCCATCTAGCTTTACATAGATGGCTCACTTCAGGGCTAAGATTTGTTAGTGGATTGCTGAAAGTCATGAGCAATGTGGCTGGTTTCTCAACAAAGATTGGGGCTGGAGGTACGGTGGGAAAAGCATCAGTATGGCATGTGGGCCCCTCGTGGAAGGTAGCAGATACATTCCAGAGTTTTGGAAGCTTATATGAGTTAAGCCTTAAGCTAGTTTAGGTGATGCTCAGCATTAAGACTATAGAATGGCATTCTTCTCTAAGAAAACCGTATCATTATTTTGAAGAAAGAGGGTATTTTGTAATTATACAGACGGTATAATTATGCATATTCTGCATGGAAATATTTTTCTTTTTTTATGTGTTGATGTATGTGCACATGTGCTAAGGTCAAAGGCTAACGTTTGGGTCTTTCCTCTGCCCTTCTACCTCATGTAAGGCAGATTTCTCTCCTGGGCTTTGCTTTGTTGTTGGGATTCTGCTGTGTTGTTTTGGCCTCACTATAGAGCACTCCTCTCTCTGGGCTCCTGTAGTCAGCACACCTTGAAATTTGCATTGGGTGTATGAGGAGTGGCTTTTTCTTTGCGGAGTTTGTGTGCAAAGCAGTTCATTTGTATAGTCAGCAGTTGTTTCCAGCTGGGGCTGCTATGCAGAGCTGCTGTGACATGTGCTTGTACTTAGTGAATTTTATGGACTTGTTCTTGGACTATGCAGCTCAAGGGAGACCATGTGCAGGGGTGGGAATGGGGATGGAGAGAGCTCATCAGTTCATGATGGGCCTGGTAGGCCAGGCTGAGGAGGCTAGAGTTGATCCTGGAGGTGAGAGAGCCACCCAAGGGGGAGGGGGGTGGCTGGGTAGATGATGGAAGGCAGATCAGATCTGTAGGATCTGTAGGAAGAGAATATGAGAGACCACCAACATGAGCTAGAGGAAGGCATTGCTGAAGAAAGAGAGTATTAGTTTGCTAAAGCTTCTGTAACAGATGCTGCAGACTGGCAGCTTAAACAAGACATGTATTTCCTCACATTTCTGGAGGCTACAAATCAGAGAGCAGGGCAGAGATGGCCTCACTTTCCTGTCTTTATGGTTCACCACCAAGGACATCTAGGATGTAAGTACAGTATCAGTTCTTTGCTGATAGTTTCTGTGCTATTATTTTTTAAAAACATGTTTATTATTTATTTAATGCAAGGAGAGAGAGAGAAAAAGAGAGAGAGAAATGGTCACTCTAGGACCTCTAGCCTCTGCAACCAAACTCCAGATGCATGTACACTCTGTACTTTTCAGGGGTGCTGGGGAATTGAACCTGGACCATCATGCCTTGCAAGCATGCATCCTAACTGCTGAAGCATTTCTCCAGCCCATACATTTTTTTCTTTGAAAGCAAGTACCTTTAACCACTGAGCCAGCTCCCCAGCCCCACGTTTTTCAATATGGAACACTTCACGATCTTGCGTGTCATCCTTGTGTAGGGGCCTTGCTACTCTCGGCCACATCATTCGGCTTTAGTATATGTGCTGCTGAAGCCGATACCACAGTAGTGTGTAGACATGTGTTATGAATAGTGTATATGTCTATAGTTTGTAAGTCACACCAGATTTAAGGTAATCCTAATCCCTTCCACTCTTGCTCTGGTGTGTTGTTGAGGGAAGGGGGAGAAATGGATGTGGCGTTAACAGCTAGTCTCTTGGGAATGCCACTTGACACTAGTTCAGTTAGCTGTGGCTCAGCCTCCAGTGCATGCTATTAGGATGTGTCATGAATACTTACAAGAGGTGATTCTCACAGTGAGGCTTTATGTGGGTGCTGGGGAATCAAACCTGGACTATCAGGTTTTGCAAGGAAGTGCCTTTAAATGCTGAGCCTTCTCTCTAGCCCTTTTAGCAGCTTTTTTTTTTTTTTTTTTTTTTTGAGGAGGGTCTCACTCTAGCCCAGGCAGATCTAGGATTTTCTGTGTAGTAAATACATTATCCCAGTAAATCCAGATCTGGTTTACAGCTTGGGGCGATGGCCAAACCACTGACTTTGTAGTGTCTCATCTCTGCTCTTGGAGTCAGTGGCATCCCTTTAATCTTCAGATTCTTCCTTTCTCCTCATGTCTGAATCTAAGGTCTGAGGTTCAAGGTTGGTGCTCACCTATTTCTAACAGTGAACAGTTTTAAGGGATTTAATGGAACAAGATTACTAGAATACAGCTACTGCTTGTATAGCCCTTAGCCCTTGATAGTTTTAAACCACGAATTCCTTGTACAGCCTTATGAAAATTAGGTTTTCATTGTATTTTAAAGATGAGAAAATTGAAGTTAATCTGGCTTTGTTGCCCAGGCTGGTCTTGAACTTCTGGGTTCAAGCCATCCTCCTGCACAGCCTCCCAAGTAGCTGAGACAACAGGTATGCCCCACTTGGCTTTGTATTCTTGGGTTTCATTAATATTGACTAAAAGAATTCAGTCTTTTCAGTTATTCAGCAGACAAGTACCTACCTTGCTAAGAACAGGGAGGGGGGTTGTGGTCAGACCAGAGCCTTGTCTTTAATCAGTGTTCATGCTATCATGGAGTCCATTCTAGCTGCACACAGCCCTGAACTAGTAGAAACCCTCAGGGTATACTCTGCATGACTCACCTTCTTACCCAGCCTAGCTAATCAAGGCTGCCTTTTATTTATGAAAATTATTTCCCTGTCTTTTCAGAATTATCATCAAAGCTTAACTGACCTCAACAGAGTCCTTCTTCTGGATCCAAATATCGTTGAAGCTAAGATGGAACTGGAAGAGGTTACCAGGCTCCTTAGGAATGATAATACAGCATTACTCAGCAAAGGAAAGGAGAGAAAGAAAATTGAAATCCAAGAGGTAATTGTGTCTCCTCTTTGAAAGTACACTTCGGGAGATTTTCTAGAACATTGGAGGTTATATAATCCTATGAGTTCTACAGAAATTTTTTTTATGATCAATGAAAATTTTTAACCAGTTATAAAGACAAAACTTGTTCTCTGCTGGCATAATTAGTCACTGTATTTAACACAGAGCCATGGATAATGAGTCTTTGGATTACCTGGGTTCTTGTTTTCTTTGCCACCTCTCCCTGCCTGTGACTTGTGCTGCCTCTGCTCACTCCCAAGTGACCTGGGAATCACTGGCAATCAGGATTTGCTTCAGGGTAGACCTGGGCAAGTCTGACAAGACTCATTTCTAAGAGCCCTGCAAGCCACACCGATGGAGACTTTTCGGGTTGACTCTAACCCTTTGAAATCCAGGGGTTTGTCAGAGATCTTGCACTCTCCCGTTATCACACCTACCAATGGTTCCTGGCCACACAAAAATGTTTTGCTTTGCCATCAATGAAGAATGTTGGGCTACGATTCCTGTTCATTCCTCCTGTTTATGGCCTTCCATTTCTCTAAAAAGCAATAGGAGAGGGAAGCTATGCTTTTTTTTCTTCCCCTTAAGCAGGAAAAAAGAGATTGTTTTAAGAGATTTGAAAAACAGAAGCTCTCTGTTAGATGTTAGGAAATAAAAGTAAATATAAAATTCATCATAAAAAAAAGAAAAATAATATAGGCCATCAGGTTGTATAACATTTCATTAATCAAAATTCCTAAAAATATATTGCCAATATAGAAGAGTTTTATTTTTTTGTTTTTGGTCTTTCAGGGCAGGGTTGCATCTAGTCCAGGCTGACCTCAAATTGACAGCAATCCTCCTCTGTCTGCCTCCTTAGAGCTAGGACTAAAAGTGTGCACCACCACACCTGGCGAGCTTTGTTAATTTTAAGAAAAACATGTGCTGAGTAGTCAAACATGCCTGTAATGCCAGTCACACTGGTCAACCAGTTTGACCAAAAGCAGCAGCTCGGGGTCAGTGACTCGGGGTCAGAACAATGCAGATAATGATTGAGGACATCCAGTATTCTTGTGTGCGCACATGGGGCACACACACCACACAATACATACGACTACTACTACTAAAATCACACATGCAGTAAAAAACAATTTTAAACATCTCAGAATGATTTTATTCTTATAGCCTAAGGCTTCTTTTTCCAAACAAAGTATAGACCTTAATATTTATTACAAATTGGATTTTCACTTAGAACTGGACTCCTAAAATGCTACTTGTGATTTTTTTTTCAGTTAGAGTGTGGGATGTGTGTGCCCTGTCACAGAATAATTTTTTCTTGTGCAGGTGACTGGAGGCAGCGAAGAGGAGCCTGAAAGAATCTCCAAGGTCCCTCCTGACTGCCAGGCTTCTGGGAAGGATGGAAGCAGTGGGTCAGCAAAACTCTCCGAGAAACTACAGGTCCACAAGCCTAGCAATGCCTATGAATTCGGCCAGGTCATGAACGCCATCAGCACCAGGAAAGATGAAGAAGCCTGTGCTCGCCTTCTAGCCATCACTGCACCAAGAGATCTGCCAGGACTGTTAAGTAACAAGCTTGAAGGAGACACACTCCTCCTCCTTGTTCAGTCTCTGAAAAACCATCTTGTCAACAAGGACCGCTCCCTGGTCTATGAGCATCTTTTGTATCTGAGTAAAGCAGAGCGGTTTAAGGTAAGCAGCCAAGTATTTTACTGGGAGACTGGTGTTTTTAGGGATTTTATAACTTTAAAAATGGTAACTTAAGCTAATGGCTTTTTGTCTTTTTTCAGATGATGTTGACACTCATTAGCAAAGGCCAAAAGGAGCAGATTGGACAGCTATTTGATGATCTTTCTGACACACAAACCAATCATTTTACTTTAGAAGACATTCAGGCCCTAAGAATGCAGTACGAGCTTTAACACAAGAAGAGTATGGTTAGGTTTCCTCCATGCATGCATCAGTTCCAGTAACGCTGAAGTAGCGTCCTAATAGAGCTGCATGGGTAAAACCTGGCTTAGAAAAGATCCTTTGGTCTGGACTGTAAAACACCTATTTTTATATACACAGCATGTATATTCAAAACCTGCTTTTATTAGTTGTAAATATTTTCTTATGTACCAGAGCCAGCATCTTTATATTTAATAAGTATATTTGGAACTTGTTAAAATATATTTTAATTTATAGTACATTTTCTTTTAATAACTCATTTGTTAAAAATTTGAGTTAAATGGCATTTCTTTGATAGAAATTTTAGTTCTTTTTAAAAAGTGAAAGTGATTATTATTATATCACCTTACATCCTACTCTGATATGCATAAACCCATTTCTATCATCAAAATGAAATACAGCACTGGAAGTCTATGAAATGATTAATTTCTTAGTCATGAGGAACTTATTTTTTCTAATATTACATTACCTAATAACAAAAATTGCCAAAAATTTCTACTTTTTTACTATGGTTTAAAATGTGACTGTTCCTTATACCATACTGCTTATAAGCAACAAAACATATAAAACAAGTCCAGCCTGCATTAGTATTTGAATTGTTGTTCCCATGTTATGCGTCCCCATCTCATTGTGTGTTCCTGCTTTCACAACTACCGTATTTATTCCTTTACTGTAAAAGGGAACGTGAAGTTTGAGCTCCTGTGTTAACTGGATCAGGGAGATGTTTCTTGTACAATAAAACATTCAGGTCTTGATCAGTGTACTGTCATTTCTGTAGCTTATAGTCATATTCTTTTTTAACTTTTTTATTTATTAGTAAGCAGAGACAGAGACACAGAGAGAAAATGAGTGCTCCAGGGCTCCTAGCTGCTGCAGACAAACTCCAGATGCATCACCTTTGTGCATCTGCCTTGACCTGAGTACTGGGGTCGTCAGGCTTTGCAGGCAAGTGCCTTCACTGCTGAGCTCTACAGTCAATTCTTTTTCAGGAGTATTCTCTTATTCATTTGGTAGCAAAGATGAAAAATTAACACCACATGCATCATTTCCATACTCACTATTATCTTTTATAATTATAGGCTATTTTAAGAATATCATAGGTAAATGGTACCTTTCAAGCTGCCATTTTTCTCTTTAAGTCTTCATTTCTAAGTATCTACTGTAATTGGTATTTTAGTCTTCAAACAAAAGGTTTCTCCCTTAAATGTCATTAAATTTCAGTTTTGATTTTTTGAGGTAGGGTCTCACTCTGTAGTCCCAGGCTGGCCTTGAACTCAGTGACCCTCCTAACCTCTGCCTCCTGAGTGCTGGGATTAAAGCCATGCACTACCATGCCTGGGTTGTTACTAAATTTTTACAAAAGTAAATGATGGATTGTGTTATATGTACATACAGGATGGTGTTCTAAGATTGTAGTGATGCAGTAGTGTACATCTAGTGCCTTCAGTACGCTCTGGTGTTCACACAGCAAAACGCTACTGAATGACAGAATAGACCAAGCCATGGATGGATGGCTGTGACTGCCTCCTGTAAGTATCCCGAGAGCATCTCTCTACCAGCCAGCAGACAAGTGGCTGTCACTGGAGATCCTGTGCCATCTCCTGGCATCAGTCATATCAGGAG